>JAULJZ010211057.1:0-18660 GCA_032270985.1 Heliamphora pulchella | reverse complement strand
TAAATTTATTTTAATTAAACAGATTTTTATAACTCTCAAAAATATTTTAAAAATCTAAGTGGGAGAAAAAATTTATTTACAGATAAATCCCGCGGTCTCCATCACCAGTTTGTAGGCGATACAATTAAATCCTGTGTGCTGGCAGTAAGACTTTCCTCTCATTGGATAGATTAATTGCGGTATCGCCAGTACAAACTTCCTTTAGGGATAATTTTTGGTAATTGTTAGTGTGGATTAATTCTCCATCTGAAGGGATCATTGCGAAGTAATTCATTTTGGATTAGATGATGGTTAACACTTAACTGTATATAATATTATTCTCTCCATCTGAGTCACTATTATTATATACTTGACCGAAATTATGTCAGTTATTTAATTTTGCTTGGTATGGTCAGTTGCCTAGATAGTAAAATTAAAAAGAATTGATTTGTCTAGTCTTATGATAGATAGTAGACATCCACCAATCGTGGCATGCTATTCTCTGGTTACTAGGCTGCTTGCGAATTAATTTTAAAATGCTATTCTCTGGTTACCAGGCTGCTCATCATAATTAACGGTATTTTAATTATGTAATTCTCAAGATTAAAATGGCTTTCAACCCACTCGCTTCCATTCTCAAAGAAGTTAAACTTACGGGACCAAATTATGTTGACTGCAAATGGAACTTGGACATTGTATTAACTGCTGAGGATTACAAGTTTGTTTTAACTAAGATATGTCCACCAGTACCTGATAAGGGGGCTACCGAAAGGAAAATCTAGGCCCATCAGAAGTGACAGAAAGCTGATCAGATGGCTCGCTGTTACATTTGGCTTCAATGTCAAATGTTTTGCAGTATCAGCATTAGTCTATGCCCAATACCTATGACATGATGATGAACCTCAAAGAAATGTTTGAAGATCAAAATCGTGCTGCTAGGCAGGTGGCCATGAAATCTCTAATGAATGCAAACATGGTTGAAGGTACACTAGTAAGGGATCATGTTATAAAGATAATCAGTCTTCTGAATGAACTGGAGATCCTTGGAGCTAAAATTGACGGAGAAACCCAGGTCGATATCATACTCTAGTCACTGCAAAATTATTCTGGAAGAACTGAGAGAAAATACCAGTAAAACGGAAGAAGAATCACAAATCACTGATATTCTATTACCTTGTCGTAATGGGAGGATTATCGGGATAGGTGAAAATCAAGAACAGGGTGCTGATGCACAAAGTTCAAATTCTGCACAGCCTGTTACAGCTAGTACACAGACACAGGTAGTGCCTCGTCATAGTGGGAGGGTTGTTCATCAAACTGATCGATATATGTTCTTGGGAGAATAGTTTGACAAGATCCTGACAGAACTAGATACCGAGTCCTGTAACTACAATAAAACACTAAAAGATAAGGATGCAGATATTTGGAAAAGGGCTATGAATTCAGAGATGAAATCTATGTATTCCAATCAGGTCTGAAAACTTGTAGAACCATCTAAAGGGATAAAATCCATTAGATGCAAGTGGATCTACAAGAGGAAGAGAGAAGCAGACGGGAAGGTTGAAACCTTCAAAGTTTGGCTTGTTGCTAAATGGTTCACTCTGAAAAAAAGGATCGACTATGTGAAAACATTTTCGCCGGTAGCTATGCTTAAATCTATTCGGATTCTCTTATCCATTGTCACTCATTTCGATTAAGAAATCTGGCAAATGGACGTTAAGACAGCTTTCTTTAACAGAAGTCTTGACGAGTGTATTTGTGAGACCCTGACCCATTTTTTTTGGCATTTTTTTGACGCGTGTTTTTTGTTTTCGATTTTGCATGTTTATATGTGTTTTTATGCATGATCGGGGTTAGATATGCATGCGGGGTTGGTTCCTGGGGCCGTGGGGCGTTGCGGTCGAATTTCAAAAATTAAAAAAAAGGATACTTTAGAGGCCTATAAATATCTGGAGTTAGATATTTTCAAAAGATATTTTCAAAACTTCTCCACTAAGTTTTTTCCATTTTCTCTCTGCCTTCTCTCTAACTTCTCGGGGGCCTGGGGCTCGATTTTCGACGATCCAACAGCCGATCCTTATTGTTGGCACCGTGGTCTACGCATCCATTCGAACAAAATTTTAATTTGGCTAAGCTCAATTTTGCACACAGTTCGAGGTATGGAGTTTTTAACTCATCGAAGTAAGATCCCAGACTCTCATGTCTTATAAGGGTGCTACGTGTAATCGTGTGTTCTTTTACCGGTTATAATTCATGAGATTTGATTTTGTTTAAAAGTTGATGTTTGAGGTTTAAAACCATTTTTCGTCGTTTTCGGTGGATGGAATCGGGTGTCGAGTGTTCCTTTTAAGGTCTTGGTGTTAGGTCTGGGCGTGTGTATGTTCGAGGGTGTTGGATGGGAGTTTGGAGGCTTCGATTTGAGATTTTGGAGGCTGAAATCGTAGCTCAAAAATGATTTCTAGGCAAGGTCAGTCGATTAGATCTTGATGATTAGTAGATTGGATCATATTTTTTGGAGGTCAGTTGACTAGATCTTGATGATCAGTCGATTGGATCATGTTTTTGGGAGGACAGTTGACTGGATCTTGATGATCAGTCGATTGAATCATGTTTTTGGGAGGTCAGTCGACTGGACCTGGGAGGTCAGTTGACTGACATCCTTCTGTTTTGGGTTTTTGGTTTTTTCAGTGTGTTTTTAGTCAACTAGGGGCTTGGGGTCAGTCGACTGGGCTCTTGTGTGGGCGTTTGGCGTTTGTTTTGATGGTTTTGGTTGGTTTCTTGATTTTCAATTGGTGTTCAATGGTATTCAGTTGATTGATTATGGGATTAATCGACTAAAATACCATTGAATTCTTTTCGGGATTCGATTAATTGTGTGGTAGTTTAGGGAGTCGTGTCTTGGTTTCGGGTGTTGGTTTAGGTGCCGTCCTCAAGGTGATGTACATGGGTACATGTGGCTGTGGTGCACGGTTGGGTGCACGGTGTTTGTTCTTCATTGGATGCGGGGCGTGTTTGGACCCGTGGCACCTTTGGGGAAAAAGTAGTGTTTTGTGACCTCGTGGTCTGAGGGTTTTAGCGTTGGCCTTCGGATTAGGCTTGGTTTTGTGGTTGTTGGTTGTCTATGTGATTGGATGTCGGTTATGTGACGGGTGGCGTCATGATGTGAAGTTATTATGTGATTTTATGCATTTATAACTTAGTTTTATTTATGCATGATGTAAGACGAAATGTGGCCTTACATGATATTGGTATGTACATTAGCTCTGGCTGACGATGGGTGAAAGCGTGACCGAATGAATGTTAGCCTTGGCTAACGAAGGATGAAAACGTGGTCCGATGTATGTTAACCCTGGTTAACAATGTATATGTGTGTGTATGGTTATGTGGGTGGATAGAAACGTGGTCCTAACGATGCACTTGTGTGCGAGTATCTAAAGAACGAAAACGTGGTCCTGACGATGCAGGTGTGTGTGAGTCTGAAGGATGGAAACGTGATCCTAAAGACGAGTGTGTAAGTATCTTAAGTACAGAAACGAGGTCCTGAAGCAATATGTGTTGGGTGTGTTGCTCATACTGTATTGGGCGTGGTGCATGGATTGCATGAGTTAGCTTGTCGGGGCTTGTGAAAGTCTGTTTAGAAATGTATTCATGTGTTGCATATATCTACCTGTTATCTTTGGGACTCGTGCGAGTCGTGTTATCAAACTTGTTTTCAAACTATTTTACTGGCTCTAGTGAGTCGTCATCTAAACTGTTTTTAACTGTTTTAAGGCTTTAAGAGAGTCGAAAACTACATCTCATTTTTCTAGTATGTTTAGCTTATATTGCATGTTTTGTTTAGTTTCTGCTGAGCTTTAGCTGACGATGTGAGATTTAAAATGTTTTTTAGGTACCGATCACGTAAGTTGATCTGGGGTTGCTGGAGGGGCAGAAGACCTATAGTCTTCCTTTTGCTCGTTTTGAACAAGTAGGCTGTAACATATTTTTCGGCGTTGGGGTCGTGTAATGTAAGCCGTTTGGAAATTATATACAATGTATGTATAGTTTATTTTGAGAGTGTATTATCAGGTTGAGTATTATATTGGGTTGCTTGTGAGTGTTTCACGTGATCCGAAATTTGGGGCGTGACAGTATCTATATGATACAACCAGACGGATTCATGGTAAAGGACCAAGAACACATGTTGTGTAAGTTTAAGAGATCTATTTATGGACTTAAGCAGGCATCGAGGTCATGGAACACTCAGTTTGATCAAGCTATAAAGTCTTATGATTTTGATCAAAGACCGGATGAGTCTTGTGTGTACAAGAAGCGTGACGAAAACATGGTGATCTTTCTAATTCTTTATGTAAACGATATCTTGCTAATTGAAAATGATGTAGGAGCATTATCTACGGTTAAAGTATGATTATCTGGGTAATTCGATATGAAGGACTTGGGAGAAGCTAGTCACATCCTTGGGATCAAGTTTGTGCGAGATCGAAAACAAATGATGTTGAGTTTATCACAACAAAGTATATCGATGATATCCTAGCTCGTTTTAGCATGTAGAATTCCAAGAAAGGGTTTCTCCCTTTCAGGTATGAAATCACTCTATCCAACGATCAGTGTCCTAAGACACCTGATGAGATAGAAAAGATGAAGGCGGTTCCTTATGTTTTGGCAGTAGAAAGCCTCATGTATGCTATGCTTTGCACTAGACCTGACATCTGCTTTGCCGTTGGCATGGTTAGCAGATATCAGTCTAACCCAGGGCAGGAGCATTGGACTACGATAAATAATATAATCAAGTACCTGAAAAGGACTAAAGATTGTATGTTGGTTTGCCAAGCAGATAGTCTAGTACCTTTTGGGATACACAGACTCAGATTTTCAGTCAGACATAGAACTTACAT
This sequence comes from Heliamphora pulchella, assembly GCA_032270985.1. NCBI lineage: Eukaryota > Viridiplantae > Streptophyta > Magnoliopsida > Ericales > Sarraceniaceae > Heliamphora > Heliamphora pulchella. The sequence continues at coordinate 13,786 of JAULJZ010211057.1, read as the reverse complement.
CATGAGACAATCTTGCAGATCCTTTACAAAGAGCTTACCGGCTAAGACTTTTGATAGTCATGTAGAGGGTATGAGAGTCAGATGCATGGCAGCATAATTTTGAGTATAAGTGAGAGATTGTTAGGGTTGGTATACTAAAAATCATGTTTTTAGTATTTAATTTTATTTTTAATAAAATTAAAATTTTATTTTATGAGAATCTTTATTAGCAATACGTATATCATTTCTTTGTTATGCATGGATGTTCGATATTCTGTATAGTATTTAATCTAGTGTGTAGAGTACGACTTATACACAGAAGATCAGATTTTAGGTTCTTGCAGAATATAAGTTTTATGTTCACGATTTGGATGAAAATGAACATACCATCGTTACGACTGTGCCACAGAGTTTTAGTAGACCTGTCTTGGTTACGGGAAAAAGATAATAGCGTCGTCTATTGTTCTAACTCTCTATGCCAGTACAATTTGTGTGTATTGAACGGGACATTTGGAGTAATTAATTTTATACTGACTATATAAATTAATTAACATTCCAAGGTTATTATGAATAGTGCTTATCATTTTAATCCTGAAATAATTATTGATTTGCATATATTTAATATTAGTTATTTTGATTTATTAGAGGGTGCAATCTTATATGGGTCTATATTTTCGGTGAGTTGGATAGCGGTATTATTTAAGTGATAAATATTAATTATTGATGGAATCCATGTCTCAAAAGATTTGGATTGACGATACCGTCTTAAGGAAGTTTATAAGTTTTTCCCGGGCCAAATCCTACAGGTGGATTTGATTATTCGGCGGTAAGTTAAGCGAAAGGCCTTAAAAAATATCAAGATGCTAATTAAATTAAATTATCAGTAATTAAATTTAATTGGCGGGTATCAAGAATCTTAACGTGAGGAGAATTGTAAGCATTTAATAACAGGAGCTCAATACAAGAAAGTTTTGAAATTATGGGTCAGAGTGCAATTATAGTTCTTTAGTGGTGTAAACTGTAATTCAGTATTTTATGAAAATTGCAGAAATCGCCGCGTCTTTCCATAATTATAGAAACCGCTGGTAGTTACCTGTGTTTCACAGGAAGTCTTACTCATAATTACTCTCTAGGTCCCTGCTGCAGCCCTATATATATGCGGGTAGGCTGAACCAGTTTTATATCATATATCGTATTTTGTCTTTCAAGATAAAAGATATACGGGTTCTGTTGGTACGAGTTCTCGATAATTCGTTACCCACACTACGTTCGAGGATCGCGTAAGGTAATACAGTAGAAGATTTAACTGGTGCTTCAATTCGGAATCAAATCGTAGTTGAAGAATAGATCGACAAAAGGTATTCATCTAAATTAACTTTGGTTGCACGGGTTTTATTTTCATCATTCTTTGTCAAAAGTTTTATTTGGAGCCCGTTTCGGCGTTTTCCCGTCCAGTTAATTTTTTATCGAAAATTATTTGCAAAAATAATGATCTTGGCAGTATTACCTCCAACATGTACATGGCTGTGTGCATGCAAACATTTTGTTAATTCATGTTGTATTTGTAAAGGCTTGCATTATTGGGGTGGATATTGGCCCCACGGTGAAAGTCCGTAAAGAATTGCATTATTGAGGGTGGATATTGGTCATGCGGTGAAAGTCTGTAAAGAATTGCATAATTTGGGTTAGTACAGCTCTGCAATGAAAGGCCGTAAAAGAGTAAAAGTTGCATTTGAATTATTGTGGGTTGTGGAAAATTGGTTGGAAAATAACGTGTTGTTTATCTTTGTTAAACTGTTAGACGTTATGTGATTATATGAAAACTTGTGATTTTAAAGATGAAAAACCGTTTTGAGACTTGTGTAGTCGAGTTGTTCATATAATTCGTGATTGCATGTTATGCCTTTTAATTTATGCTAGTCTATTCCTATTGGGTTTCGTCTCACGTTGTAAGATTTAAAACCTTTCAGGTGAAAAATATCATGTGGCTTGATCTTGTGGAGCCTCGAAGGTGGCGGAGGACAAAACTCTTTGTTTTGTAGTTCGGTAGTTTATTACCGGTTTTGTTATTGGATCATGTAATGATATATCATGTTTTGCATATGAAGCATATGTTTGTAAGCCTTAGGGCTTTGATATCAATGCATGAAATGCTTATACGATGATGAGAGAAATCATGGGTCGGTGGTTTTAGCTTCTTGGTTGTATGGAACGTTTCTTTGTTGGGTTGGTTCCAACATTTCAATAAATCGTTTTTGGTGGATTTTATGTTTAACGTAACATCTGGTACCTTAAGGAAGGCTTGAACCTTGCTTTAGTAGACTCTTTTTTCCTTGAAAGTTTTTAAAAAGGTTGAAAAATATTTAAGTGTTGGGTGTTAAAAGTTGTATTTTGAAAAACGTCCAGAATTGGATCGCTCGACGGACTGCTTGAGCCGTCTATCGAGCGGTTGAGGAGAGCACACTAGTTTGTTTTTGGCATTGATAAACACAGAGAGCTTGCAGGGACTGCTCGAGCGGTCTTTTGACCGCTAGCGGTCTGGGCAGTTTATGAAAACTTTGGTTATTTGTTTTTTTAAAACTTGGCTCTTGGGACCGTAATCTTATTATTTTGGACTTTTCAAGCAAACATTAAAACAAAAAGGTGAAAAATTGCTCAACTCGCGAGACCGCTCTTGCGATCTCTCACCAGTTGCAGTATTTTTGACCTAACCGAGAGGCACTCATGATCACTCAATAGATTGTTCGAGCGGTCCAACTCTGGACACCATTCTCAAACTTAGTTCTAAAAACTTAATTTTTCATATCAATACATTTGTAAAGATAAGCCTTTCATGCTACCAACTTTTATAGATGTAAAATCACGAGAGTAGAGAAGCATCTCCACACATTCCCAAACCTTAAGAAGTCAACCTTTACCCGTTGTACAACGTTCAAACGGTAACAAACGTCCTCTCATGTATATAAAATATGAGTTCATGACCATACAGCCTTACAACAAGGGTTACACCAACCCGAAAACAAACACCCAAAGTGTTCAAAAGTAATTACATTTACAAATATTAATTCTCAAAAGATGATATGAGTAGACATATAATTCTATCAACAACTACAAAAAGGGTACCTAGACCACATCCCTTAGTTCATAACCGTCTTCCCGCTATCAGCTAAAATAGTTTAAATAGTATGAACCAAGACTCGTAGAAAATAGACTAAAAATGAACAAATGTATGATATACGAGTATGGTCATGTGAAATGCACAACAAAGTTTTATCTGAAAATCAATCCCAATTTTTAACACATCTTTATTCACATAATCGTGTTTTCACGCCCAAAACCATAGTTTTAGCCTTCCATTTCCTTATCAATTTTAAACCATTTAAAGTCCTTAAACGATCACACACGCACACACATGCGTACGCATCTTTCAATACTTTCCAATCTCAACTAGTTCAATTCGTGTACTCTTTTACAGTCTTTCACTGTGGGACAAGTATCTAACCCAACTATGTACTCTTTTACGGCCTTTTCACTATAGGACAAGTACCTAACCCAATTATGTTCATGATTCAAGTTTTAAGAACTGACGCCGGATGAGCTTATAAACCCATGCATGGCCACTATTGACCGGGCCACACGAGGCCCGCCAAGTGACAAATGTGTTATGTACCCCGCCACGACTAATGTTTATTCCCGGTTATTAACTGGAGGCTAGAGTGCCTAATTTGCGCAGTTTTTCAAATTTTCACCAAGTAGCTGAACTCGTCCATAATTACAATCTGCAAATCCCAAATTGGTTCATTCACATCATCATTTTTAACATTTCAAAATCGATTCCAACCCAAACATGGTTCCTCTCGTTAACACCTGGCACACGCAAGGGTTAAAATCATTAATAATCACCGATATCACATACGTTTTACGTTCGGGTTTAATCAACTCAAAAATCCACCCAAACATCCCTTGGTTCTTCACATTTACACAATCTCATATATTTCACAAAGTTGGTTTTAATTAGCTTAAAACCCCAATCAACACCTTGTAGTTCCCAAAAACCCATCACATTCGTTTGGTTTACTCAAAACCCCAATTCATCATTCCATATTTTTATATACTATCAAATTTATGGATTTTATATATGTAAATAGGCTCCCACCACCCAAAATTTACCAAATTATTAACCAATTCTACTATTAAATTCATCAATTCAAAAACTCTCAATTTTTTCAAGGATTAACCCAATAACCAAACTCTAATTTCTCATTTTTCAAGCGTAACCATGTCTAACAACAATAACAAGTTAAAAACTACCTTAACTCATCCACAAATCAAAGTTTTAACATACTTTAACATTAAACCCTAACATGGGGTTCCAAAAATACACAGTCATCAAGATATTATGTATAAGTTCAAAATAAACGACTCATATCCAACAGTGTTCATGATTAGTCATAGATATTACCTTTTTAATGTTCAAGCCACTAGAGTCTAATCCTAGCAAGCTCCAATCCACCAAATCTCCGATTATGCGACCAAGGAGGAGCTTCAAACGCGCATCTTCGTTCTTAAATGGTTGCTCACTTGGGAGGGAGGCAAGAAATCCACTCCAAAGGGGCAAGGAGGGCTCCAAGAGTCACCAAGACCAAACTCTAGGTCTTTTTTCTGATTTTAGAGAGAGAGAGAGAGAAAGAGGAGAGGAGAGAATGAGATAAATGCCTTAAACCCACAACTTATACACCTCTCTGTCAAAGACCGCTCGATCGGTCTTAAGACTGCTCGAGCAGTCCCTCACTGGACAGCACACCAAGGAAAAAAAAAGCACACAAAACCCAAATTTTTGTCCCGACACCTCAAGGCTCATTCAATCGACCCACCATAATTATTTTTCATGTGTATCCAAACTTGAAATCTCATCGACAATCATAACCATGATCAAATTTTAACCCTTACCCAAAACTAAACACTTAACCGTATTCTACTGAACACGCCATGATAGGTTTTAATTAACCATTTCAAAATAAAAAGGAATCAGGTCCCTACAACCTCCCCCACTTAAGAAATTCTGTCTCCGAAATTAAACATGCATCACGAATCAAACAGTTCGGGGTCTTCGAACAAACCTCCGACTCCCGTTCTCACGTAGTCTCGTTAGCACCATGAAGATGCCACTCAAATCTTCGCCTAAGCAATGGTTCTTCCATGCCAGACTTGTTCTTTGTTGACAAAAATCCCCATCGGTCTCTCTTCGTGGGTGACGTCGTCCCCAACTCTTAACTCAGTCCAATCTAAATTGGGCAATCGCATTGCACGAAAACAACCACAGCTGATACTCATTTCCGTACTCTTCGTTCTTACCCGTATTAACTAAGACTCTCCCTTAAGATACTGCGCACTAGCTCACCTTCAACTTGAACCACACACCTAGGATCATTTTCGTAGGTCAAAACACACGTTGTCGAACCTCAACACCGTTCATGGGAAATCGCACGTATTACATCTTATGCACACTTGAAACCTCGCTCAAGTCCTCACAGTGGATTGAAGACTACAAAATCGTAAATGCATCATTCTCGAGCCAACGAGATACCCATTCTCGAGCAGGCCAACAAACATCAAGTTCAAGGGAAAGGAACTCACTTGAACCATAGGAGGACTTACTACGATACAAGATTTTTAAACGAAATGAGGGTTCTTATAGAAGAACTTTAATCACAGCGAATTCACAGCTCAACAACGGTAAAAAAAATGAAACCAAAGGCATAGAAATCACGTGGGAAACATACAACAACTAGAATAATAAGCGCACCTATCTAAGCCAAACAAGGACCACATAGAGAGCTAGCAGCCAGAGCGAAAACAACACCACATAGGCATGGGAACACAATCAAAGGATTCATATTATCACAAGACCCAGTGACACCCGAATGGAAGGGGTCGCTCAAAGAAATCAAATAGACAACATGGGTTTGTGTATAAAGGTCAAGAAGAAAATAAGGTGCATGCATTCCTGTATGCCATCACAAGGCTGTCCATTCAAAACAAAGAACCGTCAACCACCCAAGAATGACAACAGGGAATCAACTGATCTCAACACGAAATATATCCACCCAACAGATAAGAGCAAAAAGCCTTAACCAAAACCATTCAAGGTCAAGCATAAAAAAACTCTCCGACATGTCTCGCACACTATCTCCTCACCCCTCTGGCGCTCACACTCAGTTACATAACGCTTCAACGTACTCTCTCCAATCATATAACTAAAGCTACCGCTCGATCTCACCGAGACTAACAGGTAATAACCTCTCTCGAACTCTTCAACCGTAGACTTTAAGTATCTTCACAAAGAACTCCTTTCCTAAACCACAAGATTTTCAATCTTCATCTTAGGCAAATTGGCTGACTCTAAAGGGCCACACTCACGTAGGATCTTCAAACTTAAACTCTTTATAACTTACGCCTACACTACATTTTCACATAAATCTCCAGGTCGTTTATAACAAGGCCCTTTCTTTTACCCAAACAAGTCGTCCAGACACTCATTCCAAGACGATAGAACAACTCAAAATACTATACTAGGCACTAGCTGAATCCACTCCAGGACCACCGGGACTCGCCATGTAAATCAACACAACCATAGGAACTTTAACATGGGTCTCACCTTGACAAGAGCTAAAGATAACACAACCCAAGACCAACCAGATATCTCTAGGGTACGCAACCTGAGCACTCGCGCTCACTAGGTAAAGTGAACAAACTTTTATCAAAAGGCTACGAGGACGTAGTTCAAAACTCTTGTGACCACTGTGGTACAGGCTCACAAGACATAACTAAAAAGACCACGCTAGGTGTACCAGACTTATAGAGATCGCAATCTCCCCACGTAAAGGAAAACAAAGAGTCGACCAAAGGACCTCGGCGCTCAAGCTCCGATGGGTTCAGCAAGCCAGAATAGGATAGACCTCCACTAAATAATTCTCCCTCTTACAGAATAGACCAAGAAAAGAATACCATTCACTATGCTTAACCCTCTAACTCACGTGCCCCACCAACCGATGTCTCTATACACAAGTCATTACCCAACATGACTACCATTAGTCCCAACACAATTGCAAAAATGGATGGGTTGAATGCGTGCAATGCTCCGACATTGACATAAACATTGGCACATAAACTGTACTTTAGAAACATACCTGGGTGAATCGAAGGGAAAGCTGTGGTATCCAGCACGGCAGGTGCCACCGAAGCATTAAGCTCTGCATGGGTATACACCCGTTCCTGAGACGTCTGCCCCGAAAGCGCTCCTAAAGCACCCTAAGCATTCCCCTTCTGAGGGCAGTCCTGATGCATGTGGCCCTCCTAGCCACACTGAAAATAAGAAAATAGAGCTTTCTCCCAGGTGTGACTCTGCTACCTCTCCCTCTATGTGCACTCATTGGCGTGATGCCCCCGATTATCTGCAACAGAAGTAAAACATCACTCGACACTCAAAATATCTTGGTGAACCAATAGATGGTGCGAGCGCAAAACGTGGCTGCTGTTGGGACTCCATGAAACAAAGATTAAGGCCTCCAGACTTCCTCTTCTGGAACTGACGCCCACCTGACTGCGCCCTCGTGCCTTCCCGTTGTGATTTCCCCTCCCTTATCATACGGCTTTCCGTTAGTGCACTATCGACTCTGATGGCGGCCTCTACTAACTCCTTGTAAATTTGAATTCCAAGAACCACAATCTTATCTTTGATAGAAGGTCCAAGACCCCACTCAAATCGTAATGCGCGTAACTCCTCAATTGCCACCATCTCTGGTGCAAACTATGATAAATCTGCAAACTTGGCCTCGTATTGAACTACTGACATGTTTCCCTGGATGAGGAAAAGAAACTCCCTCCAACAGGTGCTCCTTAAAGGTTTTAAAAGGTACTCCTCTGATAAAACCCTAGAAAAAGTGGCCCACGTACTACTCTCCACGGTCACCTTGGTAGAATCCCATCACTCCTACGCGTCTTCTCGAAGTTGGAACGCCATGAGCCTTACTCTCAGCTCATCCTCCATAATTCTCAGCGTGTCGAAAATCATAGTGGTTACCCTAACCATTCGGTAACAACTTTGGGATCAGATTTTCCCAAGAAGATTGGAGGATGCATCTATCAAAACTCTCTTAGTGCCATCATAGCCCTTGGTTCAGGAGCTCTTGCTCCTTCTCAAGTTGCCTCTACTAAAGCCCGCATCGTCTTGAGCATCTCTTGAAGTACATCAACACTGCCTACTCACTTTTGTAGGGCATACACATCCCCTTCTCCAAAAACCTATGCAAATGTACGACTTTGGCTGTAACCTTGGCATTTACCTCTTCTCGAAAACATCTCTCTGTATAAGAAAGGGTAAGGGGAGATATCAATAACAAGGTTTAAACCCACTCATCTCTCATGGATAACACCGGCCCTCATCAAGATACCGCATTACAAGAATCATCGCATCAACACACTTTATGCAACACATAACGAGGAGAACTAATTGGAATGACACATCAATTCGAGTAACTTGATTGGATCTTTGGTTAGAATGGACGTTGGCCAAACGCTTTTTTAACTCGAATCCCAAACTAGTCGACCAGTCACCCGAGGGAAAAACACATCATCCTAAAAGTTCAACCTCTATACCCAAATACCACATAGCATGCAAATGTCAAGTTACTTCAACAATATTCTATACAAACACACCAACACATGAATGTCACACATCAATGCAAGCTCTCACGCCATTGATCAACCACTCCCACAACTCCTAGGTATTCGAACATGAAGCTCTAATACCAATCTGTAATGCACTGATTTCGTAACCATAGAAACCCAAACAATTCACAAGAGAAAAGCCCGGTAAGAGAAATGTTTTAACAAAACTAAACCATGATTTGAAGTAAAGAGGTACATAAAAGAAGGATTAAAACCCTAGGCAAACACCTCTTTGAAAAGTAAACGTTAAAATAAAAAGGTAAAAAATTGCTCAACTCGCCAGACCACTCAATCGGTCAAAAGACTGCTCGAGCAGTCTCTCACTAGTTGCAGCATTTTTGATTTGTAATAGAGAAATCGAGAGGTACTCATGACTACTCGATTGAATGCTCGAGCAGTCCAGCTTTGGACACTTTTTGCAAACTTAGTTCCAAAAATTTGATTTCTCACATCAAAACATTTGTAAAGATAAGCCTTTCATGCTACCAATTTTTATAGATATAAAATCACGAGAGTAAAGAAGCAACTCCACACATTCCCAAACTCTAAGATTTCAACATTTACCCGTCATACAACATTCAAACGGTAACAAACGTCCTCTCATGCATACAATATATGAGTCCATGACCTTACAGCATTACAACAAGGGTTACACCAACCCAAAAACAACCACCCAAAGTGTTCAAAAGAAATTACATTTACAAATATTAATTCTCAATAGATGATACGAGTAGACATGTAATTCTATCAATAACTACAAAAAGGGTCCCTCGACAACATCCCTTAGTTCATAGTCGTCTTCCCACTATCACCTGAAATGGTTTAAATAGCATGAGCCGGGGCTTATAGAAAATAGACTAAAAATGAACAAATATATGATATGCGAGGATGGTCATGTGAAAGACACAGCAAAGTTTTATCTAAAAATCAATCCCAATTTTAACACATCTTTATTCACATAATCGGGTGTTCACGCCCAAAACATAGCTTTAGCCTTCCATTTCCTTATCAATTGTTAAACCATTTTAAGTCCTTAAACAAACACACACACACACACACACACACACACACACACACACATACATCCTTCAATACTTTCCAATCTCAATTAGTTCAATTCATGTACTCTTTTACAGTCTTTCACTGTGGGACAAGTATCTAACTCAATTATGTACTCTTTTACTGCCTTTCACATCATTATTTTCAACATTTCAAATGCGAGTCCAACCCAAACATAGTTTCTCTCATCAACACCCAACACACGCAAGGGTTAAAATCATTAATAATCACTGATATCGCATACGTTTTACATTCGGGTTTAATCAACTCAAAAATCTACCCAAACATCACATGGTTCTTCACATTTACACAATCTCATATATTTCACAAAGTTGGTTTTAATTAGCTTAAAACCCTAACCCAAGACCTTGTAGTTCTCAAAAACCCATCACTTTCATTTGGTTTTCTCAAAACCCCAATTCATCATTCCATATTTTTATATATCATCAAATTTATAGATTGTATACATGTAAATAGGCTCCCACCACTTAAAATTTATCAAATTATTAACCAATTTCACTATTGAATTCATCAATTCAAGAATTCTCAATTTTTTCAAGGATTAACCCAAAAACCAAACCCTAATTTCTCATTCTTCAAACCCAACCATGTCCAACAACAATAAGAAGTTAAAACCACTTTAACTCATCCACAAATCAAAGATTTAACATGCTTTAATATTAAACCCTAATCTAGGATTCCAAAAACATAGATTCATTAAGATTTCATGTATAAGTTCAAAATAATCGACTCATATCCAACAATATTCATGAGTAGTCATAGATCATACCTTTTTTACGCTCAAGCCACTATAATCCAACCCTAGCAAACTCTAATCCACCAAATCTCTGATTACGTAGCCAATAAGGAGCTTCCAACGCTCATCTTCATTCTCCAACGGTTGCTCGCTTAGGAGGTAGGTAAGAAATCCATTCCAAAGGGGCAAGGAGAGCTCCAAGGGTCACCAAGTGTGACGTCCCAAAACCCGAGGGCATCTAGAGCGACACTTAACTAATAAGATTGTAAAAATTAAATAACGATAATACCCATAAATGCTAAAAAGTAAAATAGTGTACAGTTATATATCATAGACCCAAATAAAAAAATTTCTAAAGTACACCAAACAATAAAAGAAACAGGTGGACAACCGCAAAAATTGATATTATGTGGTCGAAGAAGGTTGGGGCGAAAGTGTGAGACTCCTAATCACGGGAACCAAAGCTCCACATCCACGTCAGCATGCTCGTCAATAGGCTCTTCTAGCTCCTTAGAACTCGGCATGGGATGCCAGAGAAACTCACACAAATTTTTCATGCAAACAAGTCACAGAACAACAACAATTTATACATAAAAGGAGATATGTTAATGATGATATTGTTCATTTAAATTACTAAGTTCGATTAGATCCTAAGTTATTCTAGGTTCGCCCAACCAAGGTGAACCATTTTAACCCTAATCCCAACAACGCAGACCAATTCTACCAACCAATAGAGGACGTTCCTTCAATCGTAGGATGACTACATAGTCAAACTAAGTGTCCAACCGGGTCAACACTGACTGCAAGGTATGAAGAATCACATCATCGATACGGTCTAGCCCTCAGATCTCATATCAAGGTTTAGCGCAGGATCGCGATATGTCTAACTCCTATTATTACGCCATCCGAACCACCTTCGCCATAAGTTACTCCCTCAAAATTATAAATCAAGGCATATAACTTAGGGTACTCCCCTAAATCACAAGTAAGCTTGCAAATAGCACCCAGGGAACCACCCCAAAATCAGATTAACAATGTCAAATCTACGGAACAAGTCCGAAAGTGTCACAGCCCTAAGATTCAATTCGTCCTCCGCTTAAAATATTAGTGAACCCCGTAATTTTCGACCCAATGATGATTAAATATATGAATCATGCTAATAGTATATTTCTTTAACATGATACATGATTATTAACATGCGACATAAAATTCATGCTAGCATGCTTATGCGTAAGAAAATTCATTATTTATGCTATAAATTGAATCGAGCATACATTCAATCAAAATTCATCATCAATAATCATATAAATTAAACAAGCATGGCATAATGCTTCACAATTAGTCATATAGAATAAATAAATGTTATTATTCACAAATATACAAATAGAATAAACACATCATAAAAATTTAATAAGCACACAAGAAAGCGAATTAAACTTAAACTCAACCAAGAATTATCATTCACAAATATATTATAAGATAAACACACCATCAAGTATCTACTTCATAAAACAATGCATATCACATCATATAGTACCTTTAGGGTTGACCTAAACCCTTAATCTCTTGGTGACCACAATCAGGATCTTAAATTTTTGCTTCTATTTTTAAGATTTTAAAAATATTAATTCATCAAAATAAAATCTAACAATTGCTAGGTAACCTATTTGGGACGTTCTAAAGACTTTTCAAGAAGGCCACTTTTTTGAATTTGGCATCTAAGGTCACAATTTTCGCAAAATACAAGCGTGTGACAGAACAGTGAACATGCTTCAACTAGGTGGCGTATTTTCAGTCGGTATAGAAAATTAAAATTGAGAACTTATCCTTACTGGTTGATTTTTAAAATTTTTACAGTGATAGATATATGAGCTATGAAGCTCTGAGACTTGATCTTGCATCAAAATTATTATTTTTAATTTTATATTAATTTTTTACCAAATAGTGTCTTGATTTGACAATTCTTGAGAGAATCAACACCACTATCTCTGCACTCAAGCTTTTCGAGTGATTCCGGTGGGTTTGAAGGATAAGACAAATATCTAGCTAATCACGCTGATCTCACGCCAAGAGCTCATTTCTACAGAAAATGATGTTAGTTCAAAATTGTCCTTCCAGATAGTCCTTTTTGACCATTTTCAAACTTAAATTTTAAAAATATGAAAATGAGTGATCTGGATCTCAAGAAAAATCAAGCATGTAAATAATATCACCACCAAACTATAGTAGAAATTTCAGAACACCGGCACGAGTCTAGATCCAAAATAAAAATTGAGAAAAGTCGAATTTTTAGCGAACAACTCCTCTGGATAGATTTAAGCTCAAAACGGTCATGCAATTTCTTGGCTCTTAGGCCCATAACCTATGTATACATGGCTATATCTCTCATATATATGATTTATATTGGAGATATATACCATTTTTAAAGATCAAAACCAAAAAAAAGGCGAATCGTTTGAAGAAGAAAAATAAAAATAAAAATAGGACTCTATGATCTCATCTCATGGTTTGAGCATAGATCTTCAGTCATTTTGATTTTTGGAGCCAAGAAGACCAAGATTGAGAAAAATAGAAGTATATAGATGTTGTTTCTACCTTGAATATGGGGTTGAAATTGTTAGATGATGAAAGATCTTAAAGAAGAACACCCAGAAATGAAGTTTCAAAGGCTAGAATCACCAAGGCTTACCTCACTCTCTCGCTAGAACCTTTCAAGCACCTCACAAGTGTTGAGAGACAATCCAATGCCAAAATAAAATATACGCATGCTCGGTGATCCAAAAAATGCATCTTTATTAACTTTCAACAATTACAATAATATGAAATTACAGGAAAATGAAATAACAGAAATAACAAGAATAGAATTTGCAAATCGAGTCCTGCAAACGCAGTTTTCTTAAGAATGATTCACCGCCTACCGAGGGTGTTGTAGGTTTTCCATCGGCGTCACTCTCCCAGGATAAAACGGCTGCACAATCATTGGAACACCACCAAGGATCGGCTACGAACGTACTCCGTCTGTTTTTCTCTCTCTTACAGCTTGCAATATAATCTGAGAATTGTATCTCTCATTTCTCACCTCTACTGTGGTTTTCTCTTTTCTGTCTCTTCTTCTCTCTGCTCTTCTCTCTTCTGAAAACTGAATGGGATTACAGCATATATAGGCCTTTCATCATGGAGGGGATTTCAGGAGAATCAATAGCCATGAATGGTATTGATTCTCAGGATTCAATTGCCAATTGAATGGCCAATTTAATTGCA
>JAULJZ010211047.1:0-18661 GCA_032270985.1 Heliamphora pulchella | reverse complement strand
GTGTTATATTTGGCTATGTGCGTATAACTGGTTATGTGCATTTATAACTGTAGTTTATTTATGCATGGATTATGTAAGGAGAATAACATGGTTTTGACGGCGTTACGTGTAACGTGGTTTATGCTTTAAAACTCAGTGTTTTATAGGCATGTGACGCGGTTTGTGAAGCATAGCATTGGTACGTGGTGTTTTGCATTAAATCCTGATTAGGTTTGCCTGGGTACGAAATGGTATAGATGTATATGTAGTTCTATGAATGTTAACCCTGGTTAAAGATGGGTGTGGGTGTGGGTGTGCGATATTTGAAGGATAGAAACAGTGAAACGAGATCCTGATGAGGCACGGATGTGGGTGTGTGTGTGCGATATCTGAAGACCGAAACAAGGTCCTAAAGAGGCACGTGTACATGTGTTGCATGAATTGCATGAATTGTATATTGGCACTGATAGACCATTTTTTTTAAAAAAAGAACTGTATTAACGGCCTGCGGAAGTCGAAATACGAGAATCGTTTTCTAGACTCCGGTGTGTGAGTCAAATATGGTTGTATCCTCGCTTTTCCGTTGCTGGTGAAAATTATTTTCTGGCTCTGGTGAGTCGTGATCCAAAACTGTTTTCAACTGTTTTTATGGCTTGAAAGAGAGTCAAACATAGCACTTTGATTTCCTTGCATGTTTTGTTTATATAGCATGCTTGTCTAGTTTCTGCTGAGCCTTGGCTCACGGTGTAGGATAAAATATTTTTAGGCACCGATCACGTGCGCTGATTCGGGGTTGCAGGTTGGAAACGGAAGAGTTATAGTCTTCCCATTTGTCCTTTTTGAACATGTACGTTGTAACATGTTTTTTGGCTTTGGAGCCGTGTATTGTAAGCCGTTTGGCGTTTATATACAATGCATGTATGTTTTTCTTTGAGAGTGTATTCTCGGGTTGGGTGTATGTTTGGTTGTATATGGGTGTTTTACGGGACCCGGAGTTTGGGACGTGACATATATCCTGTTCCAAGATTAAGACTATCACTTGCATGTCCCAATTTCACAAATCTCAGAATATAAATTTAATCAAACTCAAAACGCAGAGTTTCATAAAATCTTAAGAAAATCAACACAAATCACCGTAAAACACCTAATTTAGTCTAAACCCTACCTGGTAATGCCGCAATGTCCCAGATTTCGCCAACACCTCCTTAGGGTTTCAGCAATCCATGGCTTTGATGCTCTTTGATGATTTCAGTTAATCTTCTCGTCGATTGAGCCTTGATAGCTTCCAATGTAGGTGTCTAGCCCATCAATTTCTGAGAGAATCCAGGGTTGGAGCTTGGAGCTCAACCATGGCCGAAATGAGGAAGACGAAAAGAAGAAAGGTAAAAACAAGGGGTGCAGGTTGGGCGAGCTAGGGTGTGTTCGATACCTTAGATCCTCAGGGAAAACCTCTAATTTGTGAAGCGAACGGGCAGTGAGTGTCTTAGCTAGTCCATGGAACCAACAAAAGAAGCATAACAGGGAAGAGAAGAAGAAGCCAGCGAAGTCTACAAGGTTCGGGGAAGTTAGGGGCTCGTTTGGGTTTTTAAGCATGCTCCCTCTCTCTCTCTCTCTCTCTCTCGATCTGTTTGCTTCTCCAGAAGCATCTCAACTTCGGCTGAGATGCAACGTCTATTTATTTATTATTATTTTTAATCCTAATACATATGTATTAATATCCCATATATTTATTTACATGTTTACTCTTATATAAACCCCTAATTAAATTTTAAATTAAATTTAAGTAACACAATTAAAATTTTCTGACACCACAGCATTTTTTACCAATTTATCGTCCATGTATCTCGAGGCACTAACCGCGTATAACACATTATATTATTGCCAAAAATCCTTCTCGAAAATTCTAATTACGTCAAAATAACTAATAATAAAATAATCATTAATAAAACCTTACCAGGTCACAACATCATGATATTTTGCTATAATATTATAGATAGATAGATATGTATAAATACTTATATAGATATATGTATTTTGTGCTTGGGTTTTGTTGAGCTAACAATGAACGTAGCATTTTGCACGGGTCAAAGCATTGCATTCAATGTCTTTTTATTTAGTTCTTTGCTTTTAATGCAAGCATTTTTAGAAGGAAATTATTTGTTTTACTTTTTTACAAAATTAATATAGATTTTTAGAGGCCAAAAATAGAAAAGCTAACAAAAAATTAAAGTTCTAAAATTTAAAATTAATAAAAAAGGGTATCCTAACGAGGTTTCGTGCAAAGTGAGGGTCTCACAAGTATGGGTAGAAGTGGTCGGTGAAGGTGGTTGTCGAAAAAAAAAAGTTTTCTAGGAAAAGTACTGCTTTGTCGTGGACGAAAAAAAATTAAACTTTCATTCCATTCCCAAAATTAAGGGACATGTAAAAATCCATTTTTGAAAGAGTGAACACGGGAAAAAAATAGAAAGATGGATTAAGATGGTATAAAAGGTTTATAGAGATAAAATTAATCAAAAAAATGTGTTTTAATCTAATTAAACTCTAACTCAACAAGCATGTGACCGATGGCGTTGGCCTAGCAATCATGTAGCTGTAGTTAGTGCAGCGAAGTTGTGGATTCAAATTCTATAGAAATGAAGTTAATACTATATATTTGTATTAATCTAAAAACTAATCTATTAACATTCCAAGCAAAAAAATATATATATGGTTTAGTTTAGCTACGTACGAGTGTGAGACCCCGACCTGTTTCATTTTTGAAATAATTTAAGTGTTGAAGGAATTGGAATTGACTTTTAACCTCGGTGATGTTTCAGGTGAGTACTACACGAAAGATATGCTTGGAGGAGAAAGATGAGGTTTTAAGGAATGTTCAGCCTTGTTCCTTATCTTCAGTTTTTCACCCAGTGATGGCCTCTCGAGCGGTGGCCTGTCCGCTCGAGCGAGGGTGTGGCAGAGTGTTATGTCGGCAGGGGGCTGCTCGAGCGGTGGTCGAGCGCTCGAGCGGTGACAGCCTGGTGCAAAATTCTATAAATATCAGAGACTTGGAAGATATTTTGGAAAAGTTAGCTTCTAAGCTAAGTTTCAGTATTCTCTGCCTTCTCTTTAGATTTTAACAAACCCGGGGCTCAATTTTCAGCAATTGACAGTGGATCCTTGATGTTGATGCCAGGGGAATCTCATTCATCTGGGAAGAATCCCATTTTGTCGAGGTTCAATTTTTGAGACGTCGAGCTTTTGGCTCTCCGAGGTAGGATCCTAGACTCTACTGCTGTTAAAGGGTTATATATGTGATTATATGTGTTTTTACTGGGTAGAAAACACATAAAATGTGATTTTCATGTTTAAACCTTGGCTTTCGGGTAAAAAGGCATATTTGTGCTTTTCTTGGTTTAAATGCTTGGTCCGGATGTGTTGATATCTGTGGTTTTCAAAGGGAGGTTTGAAAACGAGGTGTTTTGTGAAAAATCGTATTTTTTTGGAGGTTTCGAGCTAACCCTTGGGGTTGAGTCTCATCGTTTAAAACGTTTTGTTGGAAATATGTTGTTACATGCATGTAGATCTCCATATGGATGGATTAGATCACTTTTATACATGCGTTGTAGAATTGCTTTGTGGGTTTTAAAAATATTTTCCATAGATGTACCGTGATAGTGTATGTGTTGAGTTGGGCCGCAATTGCCCCATGGTGGAAGTGTCCCCCGGGTTAATCCCTGTAAATCTCTTTAAACAACTATATTCTCACACATATCAAAGTTACAACAAAGGCTTGAAATCTCAAAAGTTCATTTGCAATCATAATGTCTTTAAATACAATCCTTCATCCCAATTTGTATGCAATCATTATGCAAAAATATAAACAAACACAAAATCTTCCTTCTAGTCTTTTCCAAAGCATCCCTTGCCCTGGTATCGTCCCTGGTCCTCTGAACCTAAAATGGTTTGGTAAACATACGTGAGCCGAAGCTCGTAGGATATAGATTAACTCATAGGTGATGCATGATTTGTGAGGTGTGATGGGTGCAACCGAAGAAAAATGCAAATTTTTACCAAGTTATTATTTTTTCACACGAACATACCCACGCACACCATTTGTTCTCATTTATCCTTTCATGTTATCCATACCGTCATTCTATTATCCGATTTTTCACAAAAAAACGTATCACATTTTTGTTACTAGGTTTATCACAAAAATCGTATCACAATTAATGAACCGGTATCGAGTACAGCTTATAGAAACCTCTCCCTATTCCCTCAATAGGCTACGCGAAGCCATTGGATAATAGACACTCTATAACTCACCACGATACAACACCACTTTTCGGGGGCTAACCCGTAGGCAAGTGGTTCCCATCTTGCACAAGTTTTCGGTCTTTCACCGCAGACTCTCTAGGCCAACTTAATCCACATCAATCCATACGGTTCATTAAAATCAAGTGCTCAATTTTTACATTTAACCTTTGGATGTAAACCTTCGCGGGCATTCACCGCAGAACCACAGCCCCTCATTATGCATGAATCTTTGCGGGCTTTCATCGCAGGACCGCAGCCCCTCATTATGCATATTCCACATTCAATCGTAGATTTTCAATTTAAGTTAATAATTTCATTGTATAGTTTCTCATGGTTCAAATCATTACTTCAATGTCACCAAGTACCAATAACACAATGTTGATAGCAAGAAGATCACATTATTTACAAAGTATACACCCATCATGCATATATACATATACACCCGTCATGCATATATACATATATCTATTTGAAACTCACCTTCATTGTAAAGAAGACTCAATCAATAGGTCCAATACATGTATCCTAACTCAATCTAGATATATCATTAGACGTGCCACAAGCTTAAGGGACTAGAAATTTAATAAAAAGGGCCAATATGTATGAAAATATGTTTTCCCACAATAGTCGGCTAAAAACGAGTGAAAAATGGTGTTGAAATTTTGACATACCCTCACTATTTTGATCATAACTTTTTCTACAAAAAATAATTTTCTTGTGAGAGTAGTCTTGTTGAAAACAGGACTTCTGGGGCTTCGATTTGAGTACAAGAATGACTCAATTCAGAGTTTGAATGAAGGAGATATGATCAAAAGAAGTTGGCCCTGCACAGTCAGTTCTCTCGAGCAGATGTCGGGCGCTCGAGCACCCAACAACTCTCTGCCAGTTGAGTACTCGAGCAGACAGGGCTCCGTTTGAGCGCGCTGGTGCCCGAGAAAACTCCAGATTTACCCGTGTTTTGTGTTTCAAGCCCCAAATTACACTTCCTTCACACTTATGCTTCAAATTTCTATTTTTCAACCCAAAACATGAGATTTAAAGCCTTATAAACCCACTTTATACAACAAATCTTCTAATATCATGATTAATCATGTCTCAAAACTCCCATTTTCTTCAAACCCAACTCAAGCCACACATAAATGCATGAATTTGTCAATCAAGCAAGAAATCAACTCAAGCTTTCTCATATAAACAAAATTATCAACCCAAATCAATGTAAACATATAAGATAATCTAGATCCTACCTCGAATTTGCCCAAAAGCTTGTTATTCCTCAAATTTCTCCCTCCTAGGGTTTGGTTGTAGATATTCTCTACTCTTAGAAGCTCAATCTCCTATCTCCTTGCTCCAAAGCTTGATCTCCATATTTGCTTGCTCCTAATCTTACATCAATATCCAATTTGGGCTGTAGAGATCTAGGGTTTTCATGTCGGATGTGGTTCTCTCTCTCTCTCTCTCTCTCTAGAGATAAAGAAAAGAGGAAGAGAAAAGGGGAAGAGAAATGAGGAAAGGGGGAAATCTCACGTGGGTCTGGCCAAAGGGTTAGGTTGGGTGTATATATATATATATATATATATATATATATATAAACCTTCAAATATCTCCAACCTTCGAGAAGAATCTAAACATTTCCTGATGGACCGCTCGAGTGGACCCTCACCGCTCCAGCGATGACCCCTGAAGCAGAATTCTGCAAATTTTCCCAAAACTCAACTTAAACTTCAAACCTTTCTTACATCTAAATATTTGAATTTCTCCATTTTATTTTCACATACCGTTAAGTTAACCGTTAACAAGCAAAATTTTATGGCACCCACGCCCAAATTTATTTTCTTCTCTTCTCTTATGGAAAATATACAAGAATAAAATAAATAGGTACCAGGTCCTTACAACTTTCCCCCTTTAGGAATTTTGTCCCCGAAATTCGTCTCAGACTATACCAACTGTCCTCTAATCTTAATATCAGTTCTCACACTTCTCTAGTCGTTCGATCTTCCCGGCCCTTTTCTTAGTCCGCAATCCTGAGCGATCTTCCAAAACGATATGACTCACGGATACTAACACACCTCTGATCCCAAAAGTGCCAAACTACCATTAGGCCTAACTTTCGAAGACCAATATTTCACAATTATGAGAATTTTTCATACTCATCGAATTTCACTCTTATTGGGTTTGTCCAATCCTAAAACAGTTCTTCACTTAACATAATACCAACTCATACCCGAAATTAACAACGGAGCAAGAGTCAACCACTCCCTTATTGATTACTGACTATCCATCCGTGACCGCCATCTCACACCACATACGCTTTTCCGAAGAATAAACCTTCTCAACCATAGCACTATGCGTTACAGGTCTTGACACCACTGAGACTCTCCTTACTTCGTCAACTCACAGCCAAATTCACAACGGTTTCTAATGTAAATCGAGGACTACTCCTCCAACCCAAACACATGTTTCCCAAACTCGAACATTATTCACATGGGTTACACACATCATTCCCAAAATCACCCATGATTTTATAGCCAACTAACCAC
This sequence comes from Heliamphora pulchella, assembly GCA_032270985.1. NCBI lineage: Eukaryota > Viridiplantae > Streptophyta > Magnoliopsida > Ericales > Sarraceniaceae > Heliamphora > Heliamphora pulchella. Next base: position 11,852 of record JAULJZ010211047.1, on the reverse strand, counting down.
GACAACTTAAAATCACATTACTACTTGCACTCCATCACCCTAACCCTTCAACCTTCGAAACGAAACCAACACGCCACCTGAACTTCATGAGCCATTAGGATTAAGCACTCCACATGAGTTAAAAGTCCCCTACAAACTGAATCATATCCATATACATATCCATTGGTCTTTCAAGTGTACCAGGCCTCAAATTAAACAATTTGTAATCTTCTGCACTTGCATTGCCCCCACTCATCGTCACTATCAGAGACATTCGCCTCTTCCCTTCAAACGATCAAACCACTCTTCGCACATTAAGAATCTTGAGAAATCCAAAGCTCCAAATAGAACACACTTCCAGAATCACAAGAGCCTATCAGAAACACACCACAAGGTTCAAACAAATTTCCCACTTTGCCAAGAGTTAGAGGTACGACCCTATCTACAGAATGCAGAACAAGTTGCACATAACGGTTAACAATTCTCAGCTGATCGTTGTCGAATAAGATTTTATGTTCTCAATACTAACTCCTTCGTCAACAGGAACAAACACTCTTGGCTTATCAACTTGACTCCAAAGGGAACACAACTCTACACACATACATTCACACAGTAGGGCGAATGAATTCCATCCAGAAAATCCATAAGAAACTCAGTCCCCCAATCACCCAAAATAGCCTAACCAAGAATCAATTAACAACCCAACAGTTATACCCAACCATGGTGGAACGATCCGTATACCACAACTATTTCCAAGATAATCCTATCTTCTTCCTAAGAAAGACATGGCCAACTAAATGTCTTGACCCAACCTCAACGTGTTCCCAGAGCCCATCCACATTTGGTTCTCAATGATATCCAGATCGTCCACCATACTAGGTTTTCAACTCTCCGACTTCAGTCGCACATACAAGAATACCATCAATCTCCCTACTTCGTACATCACATCTCATAGAACTACCAGCACGTTACCAATCACATACGAAAACACTATACCAACATTCCCATCTTGCCAAAACCCCACTTCACAAGATTGTACTTCACTAACTTAACTCCCACTAGGCAAGTCACAGCCTCAAACTCACTGTCCAAGCAACTTACACGGGAAATGTACGGCACCGAAACAGGGGAAATTTACTCTTAAGTTCCTTTATTCAAAGTTACTAATAACTTCCACGATCACACAGACGCTTCCCGCACTCTCGTTTCCAGGTATGCATCTATTACAAACATCTTAACTCACAGTTTCTCACCTATCATCGCAGGCCACCCAAGCCACACGATCTACTATTGAACTTTGTTACTCCACATTTTGTTTTCCCCGAGAAAACAACAACATATCCTTCTATGAGCCTATGATCGAATACAAGAAATCTCCAGACATATCATACTCAAAACACGCCATCTTAGAACTAGGCCAACCACGCCGTCGAACCCTTCTACGTTCTTTTTAAACCTCATATCTCCGACACGTTTCCAAGCACGGTCTCCTAATTATGAGGGTAACAACTAAACCATAGTCCTGCATTCTTATAGGAATCTCACAAAACTAATATTCGAGAATCTCATCACGCAAATAACTCAGTCGCTAAACTTCCTTAGGGATCTCACTTAATGAGAACTAAAGCTATCGACATTCCACACAAACCAAACTACATCTTCAGAAATATCACCCAAACGCTCGGGTTTACGCGGTAAGCAAACGGGTTCTCCAAGGAACAACGGGCAAACGGGCCCACGCTCATATGTCCCAACATTTAATTCTCACCATGGAAGGATAATCACACTATTCAACCACCCACAAAATGTCTCTCCTATTAGGAAGGCAACGATTCGACTCTAGGCTTTTGCTCCACATCACTACCTCTTAGAACCACCATTACACACTCGAGTTGAAAGAATGTTAATCACTAGTCTTGTAAAGATAGTCTTGTAAAGGCATCAGGCTTCATTATACAAATGCTGCCGGCCACCCTTTACGATAAGTATACCTTTCGTCGCGCTCACACTTAGATCTTTACCCAATCACATTAACTGTCGCCTACTCCTTCACATCTCAACGAGGCTTCACACGCATCCACAAGACTCTCACCGGTTAACCACCAAGGATAACACCACCTATATTCGCATCACTTTAACACATCTACTTACGGGTTACATCATACTAACAAGAAAACAAGTAGGTAAGACTACGCTACAGTCTTAAGCTCGTAACTCCGATGCATCCATGGAAATTATAAAACGTTTAACTAGAAACACTTATCTCTTTTGTCACCATACGTGGACTACCGACACATAGCTGCCCAATCATGAAAGCAACCACACATCACACGAACAAATGATTCTCGCTCACCAACGTTAAACCCAAGACACCACCCTATCGCCTGCCCCGTAAGGGTGACACAACACCACCGTAGCCAGACTTTAAGTCGAATATAGACCACTGCCATCATCCTCTTAAGGGATCTCTTCCTATCAATACGTCGTCTTAAAGCAATCAAGCCGGCCACTCCAACAACATCTATCACCTGTCCCATGAGCCTCATACAGTCACATTCACATTCTTACCATACACCATACATTCCACATAATCTCCTATTCTTGAGAACGACGACACAAGTCACAAAACTCTTCTCCATGAAACTTTCCAACCGACCTCGAATCTTCGTTCACCACATCACAACAACCATCAATATACATCTCTTCTTACGTACACACACATCACTCAACAACTAACCCATCAATATCATCTTCATTCCATATACTCTTTCCATATACGCTATTAACATTTATCAAGAAAAATAACTCAGCATCACGTCATAAAAATACAAGGGCCATCAATCTGACCTTCAAAATCACATAATACCACGGTGGTAATCAATAACACCCCTCAGGGTAAGGAACATTCCGAACCACGTGTCTAAACATAAAATTTCTAGCACACTTTAGGCCAGAGATTATTACGCTCTCGTCCACTATGTTTCCGTCCACTATGCTCCTGTTCATACCCAATCTCGGGGCATACAGCTCATGACGTACATAATCCTCAACGTGCCTAAAATCACACCTCATATCCATTCATAACCAACAATCTCCAAGGGGTTTCAAACAATCTACCGTACTTGTTCATCAAACCACTGGTAGCTCAACACATAACTAACAACTAACTACGGTCACCCTCGACTCACATGGGTACAACATACTATGAACAGTTGTTGCTCATCTCTCGAGCTTACACCCACCACAATCACTGACCACTGGATCGTAATTCCACCACTTATACCACCATCCAAATCACAACTCATCCTAGCCCCACGGGCATAATCCCTACAACAAGGATATCACAACACCCAATCAGGTCAAGCTCAATCTAACCCCTTAAAGTCAAGCTACCCACTACTTAGCACCTAATCACATCACATTAACACATTTTCACATATCGAGGGAAAGCCCTAGAGCAACGTGACAATCCAGGTAACTAATTTAAATTTCTCATAGAAAGAATGTCGGCCAAACGTTTTTTTATTTCGAACCCCAAAGTAGTTGATTGGACGCCATATGGCATGCCACATCACCCCAAAACTTAACCCTCCATGCTCATATGAACACAGAGCATGCGCAACACAATTCAATCGTAAATCCATGCAAGCACACAACTCATGCCGTGTAATGGTGTCTAACCTCGTCAAATAGATCACAAACTAAGGCCATCGTCACTTCCCACGGCTCCTAGGTATTCGAACCTAGAGCTCTGATACCATTCTGTCACGCCCCGATCCCCCAGGAACCCGTGAACCAACCCCAAACCGTTCCTCCTAAGGGTCATCATCCACGACTTTCATTCACCATAGAATTTAAGTTCCAATTAAAAATAAAAAAAAACTTCTCTTTAAACAACTATATTCTCACACATATCAAAGTTACAACAAAGACTTGAAATCTCAAAAGTTCATTTACAATCATAATGTCTTAAATTACAATCCTCTATTCCGATTTGTATACAATCATTATGCAAAAATATAAACAAACACAAAATCTTCCTTCTAGTCTTTCCTAAAGCATCCCTTGCCCTGGTATCATCCCTGGTCCTCTGAACCTAAAATGGTTTGGTAAACATACGTGAGCCGAAGCTCGTAGGATGTAGATTAACTCATAGGTGATGCATGATTTGTGAGGTGTGATGGGTGCAACTGAAGAAAAATGCAAATTTTCACCAAGTAATTATTCTTTCACACGCACACACCCACGCACACCGTTTGTTCCCATTTATCCTTTCATGTTATCCACACCGTCATTCTATTATCCGATTTTTCATAAAAAAAACGTATCACATTTTTGTTACCGAGTTTATCACAAAAATCGTATCACAATTAATGAATCGGTATTGGGTACAGCTTATAGAAATCTCTCCCTATTTCCCCAATAGGCTACACGAAGCCATTGGGTAATAGACAGCTCTATAACTCACCACGATACAACGCCACATTTCAGAGGCTAACCCGTGGGCATGTGGTCCCCATCTTGTGTAAGTTTTCGATCTTTCACCACGGACCCGCTAAGCCAACTTAATCTACATCAATCCATACGGTTCATTAAAATCAAGTACTCAATTTTTACATTTAACCTTTGGATGAAAATCTTCGCGGGCTTTCACCGCAGGACCGCAGCCCCTCATTATGCATGTACCTTCGTGGACTTTCACGGTAGGACCGCAGCCCCTTATTACGCATGAATCTTCGCAGGCTTTCACCGCAGGACCGCAATCCCTCATTATGTATGAACCTTCGCGGGCTTTCACCATAGGACCGCAGCCCCTTATTATGCTTGAATCTTCGCGGGCTTTCACCGCAGGACCGCAGCCCCTCACTATGGATATTCCACATTCAACCGTAGGTTTTCAATTTAAGTTAATAATTTCATTGTATAGTTTCTCATGGTTCACATCATTACTTCAATGTCACCAAGTACCAATAACACAATATTGACAGCAAGAAGATCACATTATTTACAAAGTATACACCCGTCATGCATATATACATATATCTATTTGAAACTCACCTTCATTGTAAAGAAGACTCAATCAATAGGTCCAATACATGTATCCCAACTCAATCTAGATATATCATTAGATATGCCACAAGCTCAAGGGACTACGAATTTAATAAAAAGGGCCAATATGTATGAAAATATGTTTTCCCACAATAGTCGGCTAAAAATGGGTGAAAAATAATTTTGAAATTTTGACATACCCTCACTATTTTGATCATAACTTTGTCTACAAAACAACTTTTCTTGTGAGAATAGTCTTGTTGGAAAGAGGACTTCTGGGGCTTAGATTTGAGTACAAGAACGATCCAATTCGGAGTCCGAATGAAGGAGATATGATCAAAAGAAATTGGCCCTGCGCAGTCAGTCCGCTCGAGCGGACGTCGGGCGCTCGAGCGCCCAACTCTCTGCCAGATGAGCGCTCGAGCGGACAGGGCTCCGCTCGAGCGCACTGGTGCCCGAGAAAACTCCAGATTTACCCCTGTTTTGTGTTTCAAGCCCCAAATTACATTTCCTTCACACTTATGCTTCAAATTTATATTTTTCAACCCAAAACAAGAGATTTAAAGTCTTATAAACCCACTTTATACAACCAATCTTTTAATATCATGATTAATCATGTCTCAAAACTCCCATTTTCTTCAAACCCAACTCAACCCACGCTTAAATGTGTGAATTTATCAATCAAGCATGAAATCAACTCAAGTTTTCTCATATAAACAAAATTATCAACCAAGATCAATTTAAACATATAAGATAATCTAGATCCTACCTCGAATTTTCTCAAAAGCTTATTATTCCTCAAATTTCTCCCTTCCAGGGTTTGGTTGTATATATTCTTGACTCTTAGAAGCACAATCTCCTATCTCCTTGTTCCAAAGCTTGATCTCCCTCCTTGCTTGCTCCCAATCTTGCTTCAATCTCCAATTTGGGCTGTTGAGATCTAGGGTTTCCATGTAGGATGTGGTTCTCTCTCTCTCTAGAGATAAAGAAAAGAGGAAGAGAAAAGGGGAAGAGAAATGAGGAAAGGGGGAATCTCACGTGGGTCTGGCCAAAGGGCTAGGTTGGGTGTATATATATATATATATATAAACCTTCAAATGTCTCTAACCTTTTAGAAGAATCTAAACATTTCCCGATGGACCGCTCAAGAAAACCCTCACCGCTCGAGCGGTGACCCCTGAAGCAGAATTCTGCAAATTTTCCCAAAACACAACTTAAACTTCAAACCTTGCTCACATCTAAATATTTGAATTTTTCCATTTTATTTTCACATACCGTTAAGTTAACCATTAACGAGCAAAATTTTATGGCACCCACGCCCAAATTTATTTTCTTCTCTTCTCTTACTAAAAATATAAAAGAATAAAATAAACAGGTACCAGGTCCTTACATGTCTCATGAGTAGCTTCATTGTTGTAACATCGTATAGAACTTGTCATTACCTAGCAGGCCTTAAGTGGTTCAGGACTAGGGTAATGGGAAGGAGTCTATAGTTGTTATCTTTGTTTGTGTGAGGTAGAGTCTGTACATAGGATTTATTTTATCTTTTCTCCTCGGCTATGTGACCCGAGTGGAGCAAACTGTTTTATAGTTTTATTTTCCTCGATTGTGTTTCGAGTGGGAATATAGCATTTTGTTCCCAATTGTGTCATCCGGATAAGAAATTAGATTTTATTACTACTTTTCCTTAACTGTGGCATGATATCTGTTAGAATGATATGCATGGTTTTAAAGATGGAAAAATGTGAGATTTTATGAAGTAAAACCGTTTTGAGGCTCGTGTTATCCGGATGAAAAACTTGTAGTTTTTGAGAGGAAAACCTTTTTGGCTGTAGTGGTAGAGTCTTTATGCTTATGATTGCATAGCCTGCTTACAGCTTTATAGTCTGTTCCTATTGAACTTCGGCTCACGGTGCGGGATTTTGTCGTAAAATCTTTTTCAGGTGAACGTGGTCCTGCAAGTTGACCTTGGGGTGGCCAGAGTGGCTGATGACAAGACTTTTATTTTGTCTTGATAGGTTATTTATACCTTTCTGTATATGTTTCATGTTGGTTGTAACATGTTATAATGCGTATATAATTCTTATCGCTATATGCATGTTTTAATGCTTTCGAAAGAACCATGGGTTGGTTTTCGTTGCTGGGTTCAATGGTTTACAAACAGAGTTTTCAATTGGTTTATGTTGCATTCAAACTCTTGTGCTTCGAGGGAGATTTTATAATGACCTAAACTTCTTTTAAAACAAAAAGATTTTCTTATCCAATATATGTATTTTTGTTTTTCTTAAAAGCTTGGCTTCTAAGGTCCAAATCGTAGTCTTTAGGCTACTCTTTTAAATCAACTAAACCCTCGGTAGTACGTTTTACAAAGGTTTTAGTCTCATTTAGGCTTTATGGTTTTCATCCCTTTTGTTTGGGCGATTTGGTGGTTATTCGGTGGCTTTTCGAATGACCCAAAGTTTGGGGCGTGACAAATTGGTATCAGAGCTCTGGGTTGGAATACCTATGAGCTGTGGGAAGAGGGTGCGTCACCTTGTGAGGATGTGCGTGTGCTTGGCTGTCTGTGTTTGGAATATAAGCATATTAGTTTTTGAGCATGTTGATGCCGTGTATATGTGAACAAGGAGGTTGGACCTCATGATTGATTAGTCTTGCCTTCAAGCATTTGGATTAACAAACTTGGGAGCTAAGTTAGAAACGCGTTTCACATACGTGATTTCTAGCAAAGAATCTTAGTAGGTTATCCAAAGTGACGAGTCATTCTTGTCGGTTCTCATCGGTACCGGTGTTGTGTCTGCATAATTGTTGTGACTATGTGTTAGCATGATTATATGGTATGTGTTAGAAATAACGTGATAGATCAACCTTAGGTTGTCGTGTTTCACATTTTCTTTATATATGACCTATATACCCTTCGAGATGATGAAATCATGGTTTGGGTCTTGGAAGTATGACTCGGTTGCTATCAGTTACAGAGGTAAGGTTATGGGTTGAGTGTTGATCGCATGGTATGTTGTGAAACTTGTCAGTGAGTTAGATTTTGCCGAGTGAAGTTGGCATCGGTTGGTAAACCCTCGAGTGTTAGTATGAACAGAGAGCAGAGTTTTGTTCAAGTGTAGTCGAAGCATGCTTGATGGCTTCACCTTGGATAGCTGACTCCTCTTGAGAGTATGCTAGTGGAAGTTGGAGTTGTGTTATGGATGGCCTTGTGAACAGGGGCAGTGGGGTGTCAGAGACCTGGAAATTAGTTGTTATGACTAGATTAGTGAATAGATTTGTGGATCGTGATGATCCCTTTTGGTTAGGGTTCGGTGTACATGGTTTTGGCTTGCGATGGATTAGGTTTGTCTTGAGCTATGCTATGTCATGAGCCGTATACTCGGAATGGGGTATAGACGGGAACATAGTGGATGGGAGCGTGATAATCCTTGGCCGGGTGTATGTTGAGAGAGCAGAACGTGTGGTTCTAGAGATATTTCCTAGTAGTCAGGATGTTGATGGTGGTCAGTAGGATGTTGACGGTAGTTAGAGTAGCATCTGAGAATGTTGTTGGTAGTTTGAGTAGTTCTGATGACCTTGGATGTCGTATACCTTCTTGACGTTTGAGAATTGAGTTTCGAGTGAGTGAGCTCAAGGATATAGGAATGAGTATGAGTTGCAGATATACTGGAAAGAGTATGGGTCGCGACTGTGTTGGAATGTGTAAGGATTCAGGTTACGATTCTAACATACGACGAGTATCGGCATTATGGGATCCCTACGGACATGCAGGTTCGTGGTTTGGTCATTATCTCGTGACCAGGAGATCGTGTTTGGGAACCGTGCTGAGTGCATGAGGTTCGAAGGGACCATAAACGAGTTCTAGAGTGTGGTTAGTTAGTATTGAGATGATGTATCCTGGGTGTGATATGTCTGGAGATTGTTTGTATTCCACCTTAGGTTCATAAATGAGTATGTTGTTTGCCCGTGTGATTTGGCTAGCATAGAGCGATACATGAGAAATCGTGGGTTACGATCAATGTGCGCTTTGAGAGCGGGAGTGCAGAAGGTGTTTGCATGGTTAAGGAAGCTCTTGGTAACTCTGGATAGAAGAGCTCAGGATTAGATTCCATTTGCATGGTGCCGTGCACTTTCTATGTGAGTTGCGTGGGCAGTGGACTCGAGGCCGTGGTGTGGTTGTGATTTGCCTAGCAGGATTTAGGTGAGTAAACGCAACCTTGTGGAGTGAGGTTTTGGCGCGATGGGGATGTTGACGAATGTCTTCATACATGATTGGTGATGAGCTTGTAATCCTATGGTATGGGATGTGTTGTATAAGGTACGCGAATGGATAGTATTCGTATCTGTGTGCGAATGGGGTCTAAAGACTGAAAGCTTTGTGTAGCAGATGGTTTGAGTACTCCCAGTTATGCTGAGATTGGGACATGGGTTTTGTTGACCCTTTTCTTCTCTCTGGACGGAGAAAGAATTTCTTTGTGGACGGTTGTCTGGTGCGAGTTGTTTCATCTCAATAGGATGGAGATGTCAGGTTCTTGATCTATTCTGGTTGTGGTTGTGTTCTGAGACTGTGGAATCTCAGTGGATTTTGTGTCCGTGTTAAGATCCTTTAAGTATGCCTCAGAAACTCGTTTCGCCGTGTTTGGATGATGATGAGATTGATTCTCCGTGGTTTCAACGGATGGTTGATGAGTATGTGCGTTTATCTGTTACGCCTGGCTGTGTGCCTTCTACGATGTGGAGTGTCGGTGTGTATGACCTGGGATCCGATTCCTCTCGCGATTAGGGACCGTAAAGAATCACACAATGGGGTTAGCATTATCCCGCTATGGAAGACCGTAAAAGAGTACGTATAAGTGTGGTAAACATGACAGGTCATGGTAACCTAATTAGTGTGGCTCGTTTTGTATGATGGTTGAACCATTTGGGTTGTGCTCCCTGTGAGGTCAGGTTGGTGGACCAGGAATGTTTTTACTTGTTCTTGTTGATAAGGGAAATTGGTGTTAAGATGTAGTGTTCTTTCTACAGTGATCAGCTGAGAATCATCAATTGTTGCATACAGCTTATTCGGGACTGTGCGGGTATGGTTGTACTTCTAGCTCTTGGCAGAGTGGGAATTTTGTCAGAACAGTGCGGCTGTGATATGCGTATGGTGGGTTTCTGATAGACTTTTGTGAGACTTGTTTGTTCTGTTTGTGGATTTGGAATTGTTCAGAGTTTTTAGAGTCGAGAAGTGATCTCGACTGTGGTAAGTGTTGTACTTTGGCATAGTTGTTTGTTTGGAATGGTGATCCCGAGAATGTGACAAGATATGAGTCAAGAAGGACTCGATGTTTGAGAAGCCTTGGTTGGCGTGGCCTGTTCGAATCGACGCGATTATTTGGTTGGGCGGCCGTGATAGGTTCTATATGTGAGGAAATTGCTAAGTGTAAGAGGCAAGTCTTGGTTGGTTACTTGGCAGACAAGTTTTGGGTTCGAGTGTTCTACTACTATGGACTCAAGGAAGTGAGATATGTGTTATGAGATGGGGTTAATGTCAGATGATAGTCATCATGTCTACTTTGTCAGATGACGACGATCCTGTGTGATTTAAGATGGATCTGTAGCCTTGGTATCAGTGATCAAATGGCGAGACGTTGACTTGTGTAGTGACGTGCTGTTACACGGGAGACATGGTTAGGTTTGTATAGGTTGTTGGATACCTATGAAGTGATCTATCTGCTTGGCGTGTTGGGTTAAGTGACTTTGTGAGTGTGATGCCATATTAGCTTTCGGTTGTATGGAACCTTGTCTGGGACAATGGTGTATTGCTTAGTGTTTCTCCAAGGAGAGAATGGTGATTCGTGTTCGAAGATCGGATAAAGGATAGAGGAAGAAGGTTTAGATAAGATCTGTTCTTTTGTATTCTAGGTGAGTAAGTGAGCTTTTCTCTGATGTCAGGTGTTTGTGTTGTTGCTCGTGGATCGACGTCATGTCAGCTTCAGTGGCGGTGATATTGGCATCGGCAGGGTGATGATGTGGTATCAAAGTTGGTGGTCGTCTGGTGTTCGTTAAGAACTTGAGTAAAGTTTGTGCGTGGGGTGTGTGACTTCATGTGATCGATGTCAGGGTTCGATATCTTGTGTTTGGACGCGTGGCGATACTCTTTGGTGCTCATTATGAGGTGTGCTTGAGCCAATTTGTGGCAGTAAGAATGAAGGAGTGGTGGTCTCTATGTTCAGGCGAAGAGAGTGTTTGAGATCAAATACCATGGTGGATTGGTCTTGTGTGATGCGTTTTTTGTTGGAATGGTTTAGTGAGAGTCATGTTTCGAGGTTTGATGGTGTGAGTTGGATCTCAATCCGATGTTTTACGGATGTCTCATGGATAACAGTGATTTCAGTAGGACTTGCACGTGTGAGCAGTTTGTGTGGAGATCGAATCTTAAAGTCGTGTTTACCACGTGTGACGACATATTTGGGATTTCTGTTGCAGGGACATTTTACTGTTGTACAGTGTAGATGGGGCTTTTCTGTTGTTGTGCGGGTTTGCATCAGAGATTATTGATGGTTGGGGAACTAGTGTTGGCCTGGGTTTCAGTGTTGAATTTCAGAGACGAAATCCCTTTAAGTGGGGGGAGAGTTGTAAGACTCCGACCTGTTTCATTTTTGAAATGATTTAAGTGTTGAAGGAATTGGAATTGGAATTGACTTTTAACCGCGGTGACGTTTCAGATGTTAGGAATGTATACTGAAATGTCATGCTTTTTAGGTTTTTTATTCTTGATCCCTGGCATATTAATGAGAAATATTTGAGATGTTTTTGCATTCGTGGTTTCATATTTATAT
>JAULJZ010211037.1:0-18661 GCA_032270985.1 Heliamphora pulchella | reverse complement strand
TACACAGACACAAGTAGTGTCTCGTCGTAGTTGGAGGGTTGTTCATCAATTTGACCGGTATATGTTATTGGGAGAGTCTTTTGACAAGATCCTGACAGAACTAGATACCGAGCTATGTAACTACAATAAAGCACTTCAAGATAAAGATGAAGATCTTTGGCAAAGGGTTATGAATTCAATAATGGAAACAATGTATTCCAATCATGTGTGAAAACTTGTAAAATCACACGAAGGGATAAAACCCATTGGATGCAAATGGATCTACAAGAGAAAGAGAGGAGCAGACGAGAAGGTTGAAACCTTCAAAGCTAGGCTTGTTGCTAAATGAGTCACTTAGAAAGAAGGGATCGATTATGAAGAAATATTTTGGCCGGTAGCCATGCTTAAGTTTATTTCTCTTATCCATTACCCGCACCTTTCGATTACGAAATCTAGCAAATGGATGTGAAGACAGTTTTTCTTAACGAAAGTTTTGATGAGTATATCTATATAATATAACCAGACGATTTCATTACAAATAGCCAGGAGCATATGTTGTGCAAGCTTAAGAGATCCATTTATGGACTTAAGCAGACATTGAGGTCTTGTAACACTCGATTTGATGAAGCCATTAAGTCTTATAGTTTTGATTAATGTTCGAATGAGTCCTGTGTGTACAAGAAGCATGACGAAAGCATGGTGATTTTTTGAGTACTTTATGTAGATGATATCTTGCTCATCGAAAACGATGTAGGGACATTATCTATGGTTAAAGTATGGTTATCTGGGCAGTTCGATATGAAGAACTTGGGAGAAGCCAGACACATCCTTGGGGTCAAGCTTGTGCGAGATTGAAAACAACGGATGTTGAGCTTATCACAAGTAAAGTATATCGATGATATTCTTACTCGTTTTAGCATGCAGGATTCTAATAAAGGGTTTCTCTCTTTTAGGCATGGAATCACTCTATCCAAGGATCAGTGTTCTAAGACACCTAATTAGATAGAGAAGATGAAGGCGGTTCGTTATGCTTTAGCAGTAGGAAGCCTCATGCATGCTATGCTCTGCACTAGACCAGACATCTGTTTTGTCGTTAGCATGGTTAGTAGATATCAGTCTAACCCAAGGCAGGAGCATTGGACTGCGGTAATGAATATAGTCAAGTACTTAAAAAGTACTAAGGATTATATGTTAGTTTACTAGACAGACAGTCTAGTACCTTTGGAGTACACAGACTCAGATTTCCAGTCAGATATAGAGCCTACATCAGGAGATAACCTTGCAAATCCTTCACAAAGAGCTTACTGGCTAATACTTTTAATAATCATGTACATGACATGGGAGTCAGATGTATGGTAGCATGGTTTTGAGCATAAGTGTGAGATTGTTAGGGTTAGTATACTAAAAACGATGTATTCAGTATTTAATTTTATTTTAATAAAATTAAATTTTCACTTTATGAGAATCTTTATGAACAATGTACGTATATTATTTTTTTGTTATGCATGGATGTCCAATATTATGTATAGTATTTAATATGATGTATAGAGTACAGTTTATGCATAGAAGATCAGATTTTAAGTTCTTTCAGAATATAAGTTTTATGTTCACAGTTTAGATGGAAATGGATATACCATCAATACGACTATGGCACAGAGATTTAGTAGGCCTGTTTTGGTTACAGAAAACAGATAATAGCATCGTCTATTGTTCTGACTCTCTGTGCCAGTACACTTTGTGTGTATTGAATGGGACATTTGCGGTAATTAATTTATACTGACTATATAAATTAATTCACACCCTAAGGTTATTATGAATAGTGCATATCCTCTTAATCCTGAAATAATTATTGATTTGTGTATATTTAATATTCATTATTTTGATTCATTAAATGGTGCGATCTTATATGAGTCTATATTTCCGGTGAGTTGGATAACGGTATTATTTATATGGCGAATATTAATTATTGATGGAATCCACGTCCCAAAAGATCAGGATTGACGATAGCCCCTTAAGTAAGCATATAAGTTTTGACCAAGCCAAACCCTGCAGGTGAATTTGATTATTCGGCAGTCAAATAAGTTAAGCCAAAGGGCTTAAGAAATATCAAGATGTCGATTAAATTAAATTGTTAGTAATTAAATTTAATTGGCGAGTATCGAGAATCTTAACATGGGGAGAAATGGTAAGTATTTAATAATAGGAGCTCAATGCAAGATGGTCTTGAGATTATGGGTCAGAGTGTAATTAAAGTTCTTTAGTGGCGTGAACTGTAATTCAGTGTTTTATGGAATTGCAAAAATCGCTGCTAGCTTTCCATAATTGCAAATACCGTTATGAGGTTTGCTTAATTACAGAAATCGCTGATACGTGTCTGTGTTCCACTGGAAGTCTTACTCATAATTACTCTCCAGGTCCCTATTATAGCCCTATAAATATGCAGGTAGGCTGAACCAGTTCATATCTTGTCTTCTAAGACTAAAGTTATCCAGGTTTTGCCGGTATGAGTTCTCGATAGTTCGTGGCCCACACTACGTTCAGGAATCGCATAAGGGAATACAGTAGAAGATTTGATAGGAGCTTCAACTCTGATTCAAATCATAGTTGAAGATTCGACCGGTAAAAAGGTATTCTTCTAAATTAACTTCAGATGCATGAGTTTTCTTTTGATCGTTCATCATCAAAAGTTTTATCTGCAGCCCGTTTTGGCATTTGCTCATCGAGTTAATTTTTTTCAGATAATCGTTTGCAAAAACAAAGATCTTGGCAGTCTTGCCTTCAATAGTTTCATTTTTGAAAGTTTAAGGAGCTTCATCTTTAACATGTCATCAAGCATTCGGAGAACTTCACAATTAGGAAATGGATACTCTTTTTTTTGCATCTCTTTCAAAGTGAGCCTTTTTCTTCGTTTTCCTTAGCTAGATTCAGCTTTTCCACCCTCTTTTGCCCCTAGCTTAGTAGTAATCTTAACCGGCGCAGCAACTACTGTCATTGATTCCTTGCTATCAGCCTTAAGTGCAGTCTTGACTACTTTATGGGTGTCTTGCTTACTCCCTCCTTTCCTGGGTTCTTGGATGGGCGGTTCTTAACCTCTGTTTGCTGCAATACTAAGCTCTATGTCAAGAGCGCGAGTAGTCAATTCTTTAAAGGTTCTCGGCTTGATTCCTTGAAGAATATAGTGTAAACCCCAATGCATACCATGAATGCACATTTCGATTGCGGAGGTCTCACTTAACCTATCTTTGTAGTTAATGCTCAAACTTCTCCACTTGTTGATGTAGTCGATAATAGGTTTATCTTTCTACTGGTAAGAATTGGTAAGCTCGATCATGCTGACGGTACAACGGGTGCTGTAGAAGCGGTTGAGAAATTCTTCTTCCATGTGCTCCCAATTGTCAATTATACTAGATTCGAGGTCACAATACTAATCGAAAGCATTGCCCTTGAGCGTTTGAACACACTGTTTGACCAAAAGATCTCCATCGGTACCAGCATTGTTACACGTTTCCACAAAATGGGTAATGTGTTGCTTTGGATTACCTTTGCCGTCAAATTGTTGAAACTTTGGTGGCTGATATTCGAAAGGCATCTTCATTTGATCGACTCGTCAAGTGTATGACTTAGCATAAGCAAAAGATGATTTTGGTGATTCATCATGCTTATCCTTGATGGTGCCCAAGATGAACTCTTTCAACTGATTGACGGGAATGGAGCTGTCGGCTGAAATATGTAAACTCTTCTGTTCTACTTGGAGCTTGTTAAAAGTTTCAGCCATTTCTTGAGGTTTCAGAGGGTTGGGAGTAACTTGACTTGAATCTCCCATACTTTCGATTTTGGTCATCATAGATACGATTTGAGCACCGTGATCTTGCACAGTTTTATAGAGCGCTTCAACAGTCTTTGTCAAGAGAGCTACCTGCTTTTCAAAGACAAGAGCGTTCGTTGTCATCACTGGCATTGCAACAACATCAACTAACTTAAGTTTTGACTGGGGAGTGGGAGGAGAAGATTAAGAATCAAAACTTCTTAAATCTGCTTCTTCTTTCCCCAGATGATCGTTGGTAGATGAGGTTGATTCTTGAGACAGAGAATGGTGAGAAAATGTCTTTCCAATGGTCGCATCTACTTCCTCGTTTGTTTGTAGAATAACATCTTCTTTGTTTGAACCAAAACCTAGAATTGATTTTGGTAGCAACGGAGCTTGCAAAAGCATTAGAGCCATAGCCTTTGCCTTGCTTCGAGTTACTGGACCAGTACTCAGAGTGTTAGAGCCTAAATTGGTCTTTGTGGCAGTTGAAGGCTTAGATTCTCCTTCTTTGATTTGGAGAACCTTTGAACCTTCGTTCTTTGGAGCCATTGCAGATTTTTCATTTAAAGAAGAGAAGAGATGAGAGGCAGAGATTATCTCTGTAATAACCTAAACTCAGGAATACGAATAGAAAAGAAAGAACATCTCAAAAGAAATGAAATCTTGAACCTAAGTTCGGTAAGAAGAACCAGCCCGACCATTTAACCTTTTGAGCCTGAGACCCGGGATAGAGGGAGAACCACACAAGCATTTATTAAAGCCCTAATATTGAGGTTAAAAAATCAAGGTTATAAGACCAAGTTGTTTAAGACAAGAGTCAAGTTCAAAAATTCTTAAAAATTTAAATTTTGACACATAGATACCCTATCAAGAATTTAAGTACAATTGAGTAAAAAAGTAAAAAATAATATCAACAATGATAAAAATACCCCTTAGTGGCCGACCACCTTGGGAAGAGTGTCAAAAAGTAGCTTTTTGTTTTCTTTTTAGCTTAAAATAATGAGAAATGTATTAAATTAAATATTATGATGATCCAATACTTGTTGAGAAAGTAATATACATAATAATATGGTGTTATAGGTTAAAAAAAGCAAACAAATCATTATTAAAGTTTATACACAACAAAATAAGTCAAAAAGTCAGATATTGCCAAAATAGCTTAATTTGACTTAAAAGACTATATCTATTTAATCAATTGCTCTGGAAACTGTGATAATACATGGGAATACTATATTTATCATAAACATACTAAAATAATAGGACTCAACAGGAAATGACACCAAAAAAATACATCAAATTAACTTTTAATGCATTTTCTTGTGTAGTAAGGGCACAAAAATCGAGAAAAATCCCTTGATCGATGGGGGATCAAATTTTTGTCCCCCAAACTGACCCCTAGCTATATTTAACTTTTCCAAATCTGATTTTGTTCCCTCAAAGCTTGAACTAAATTAATGAGCCCATGTGAAGGAAAGAAAAAGTACAAAAAAATTAATTATTTTGTTCCCTAGCTCTTTCTATATAAACTAAGCCCAAACACCTTCTTTCCCATTGATATTGTGGTGGAGAGAGAGGGAGAAAGACCAGATTGTGAGTGTTCTTGAGGGTCCATGGAAGTTTGAGAGAAGAAGAAGAAGAAGAAGAAGAAGTGATCCAAGAAAGGGGTCTTTGGAGACCATAGTTCCAAAAGTCAAGTCCTTATAGTTTTCCACCATCTTTTGATCTCTCAAACAAGTAAATAAAATCTCTAAACCTTATATCTAAGATCCCTCAAAATAACCCCCAATACATCTCTTTAAATACTCTAAGAATCGAGAACCGAAATCAAACTGAAAAGGTGTCGTAGTTGGAAATTTGGGACTGTTATGATTATGGGTGATATGAGATGTTGTTGTCTGTTGTTATCTTTGAGTTTGATGACTTCTAAGTGTGGTGGAGCCTTGATATTAAAGTCTACAACACAAGCATGCCAAGAAATGGAACAAAAACTTGACATAACATAATTAGAAGACTTGGACCCTAAGAGATTTGATTTTTGAGAACATAGATGTTTCATTCCTGAAATTTGGAATGCCATAACTCAATGTAGAAAATTGATCTAAGCATATTCTTTTTGTCCAGATTTATATTGCAATTTTACCAAAGTGTGTCATTTTTTGACCAGTAAACACTACTGACTTGCAAACCCAAGTTTAAAGTGAGATCCGAACTTTGGTCAAAACATGCATGTTGTAGATAACATGTATATCTATCTACCCACCGAAAATGAGCACAAAGTATTGAGTTTTGATAGGCCAAAACCTCTTTGAAAGTCTCTATTGAGTTTGAGCTCTCAAGGGACACTTCTGTCACATATTTGTATATAGCCCAAAACCCCTGTTTTTAGTGACGTATTCGAAAAGTGGTCTATATTAACATTGTGGCTAACATATTGAAGTACGTTATGTACAAAAATCAGACCTTAAAGCCTTGGGATGATACCCCAAAATAGTTTCAAACTCTTTGTCCAAAATTTGCTCTGCTGAGTATTGGAGGCTAATAGAACCTACTTTATAAAATGGACAAAAGGCTTAACTTGTTCCAAACAACTACCCATAGCTCTAAACATGAAACTTGTAGGGGACATGTGTACCTAGAACATACTAAAAAATGGAATCATTTGGACGTGATCTGATACATCAAATTCGAGACCAACAGAAGCATATTTTTTGTAAAATCTTGAGAAAAGTACTGAACCATTATTGCTTGGGATGCTTTATTCACCCTTTTACCTTAGGTTTTAGCTTTGGTGTTAAATATAAAAGTTGTAGGAAATATTTTATTCTAAATCTTCACCAAAAATCATAATCAAATTCCAAGTCTAAGTACCTCAAGATGCTGTGGTACCTTAAAATTTAATGATTGAAAGAGAGTAATAAATGGTCAAGTAAAATCATTAAACAAGTTAAGGTTTGGGCAAGCGCGTAGCACCCCTTAAACCTAAAAAGAAAGTAACAATGGTGCCAAAAATTAAGAAAACATTCTACGGTCAGAATCATTTTAGTTTCACATGTTAAAGGGGGAGGATTCTGTGATTAACAGTCGAGTCGTGTTTTGCTTGTTAGGCACAAAGGTTGTAGAACCTGGGGGTCCTGCTTACCTTGCTGTGGGGCTTAGTTTGTACACATATAATACAAGGTGAGAGTGCTTAGCCATTATCTTGAGCATGAGTTTATGTAAATGATGCTTGAAAATGCTTTGAAGCACATGTTTTGAACTATGACCAGTTTGACGATGGCATGAACTTATTGTTTTCAAAATCCCTGATGTCTTTAATTCAAGTGTGCTATCTATAATGTTTTGACCTAGCATGATGTTATTATAAAAGTATTATCAATGTTGTGTTCTTGTTCCAAAGTACCAAGTTACAAGGGTTTTCGGCCCTTTATATCCCGTTATGTGGGAGGTTACCCAACTATGGGTGTTGTTTGTCCCTAAGGGGGAGGTTTCCCGTTGAGCGGGGGTTTTGGCCTTTAAGGCCTTGGGGTTGAGTCCCAGGTGTCAGTACATACCACTCGTGCTTGGTAGAGAGTATCCCTCATTCCATTACGTTGTTATCCGTGCATTGGAAATTGAGGTTATGGTACCATCGGAACTCCCGATCGTGAGGTTGACGACCACTTGGACACTATTGGGGTTTGGGTCTAGTTTTGAGAAAGTGGTTATTCATTTTAAATTTGTGGCAGTTGAGCTAGGAACATATTTTTGTTTGCAATACTAAGAAGGTTCTGTATAATTTGTGATATTTTCAAGTTCAAGCAAATGCATCAGTTTCTATATTTTTGTGAAAAATGTGATGAACTATTTTTTGAAAGAGTTTTTAGTTATCCTTAACTAAGTAACTGTCCTTTTTGTTCATGATAATGCTAAGTGCGCTCTCCTGTAACCTCAGTGGTTGCAGATACCAGGAGCGGCTAGGAGTTGGTTCACCTCATGCGTCGTCAAGTAGTTTTGGTTCTGGTTTTGGAAATCATTTTGGTTCGATTTTCCTTTGTTTAGTTTTTATTTTTGGCAGAGCTTCATGTATAAGACCTTGAAAGGTTTTTGATGTTTTAGATGTAATGGATGCCCTTGAGATGGCGAATCCCTAGTGACTTATGTATACCTATTTTGGCATTAAGGTGTTGTGGTTGCTTAGAAGTTTTTATTTGGTCTCTTAATATCTTTATCCCTTGTCATTCTCTTTGGCTGCCGGTTTGCGGCGGGATCACATATCTTCGTTCAGGTTTAGTGCCTTGTGAGAGCGGGGTGTTACAGTCCCACTGAGCGTGTCAGAAATTTGTAAACAACAAATTTTATGTCCAAAAATCACGACAAAAAATTATAGGAACAAATTAAACATTTATTGAATTTGAAAATGAATTACAATCCCTTGTGAATTTCTAAATCAAAAGAAAACAAATCCTCTGATTCTTCTCTTCAAATGTTGACTCGAGGGCTTAACAGTGTGTTCCTGATTTAAAAGGCAAAATATCCTCCGAGTTTGGAGGAGAATGGTGAAACTTGGTTGAGAAAGATCTTCAGGGCTTCATGACTTTATCTGCAGAATTCTCTCAGTTGCTTTATAACTCCAAGTGTCAGATGTCAAATATTCTCTTCCATTTGGTAGAGGAAAATTCTATTTATAAGAGTGTGGGGACAAAGTTATGAAGAGACTCAAACTTTTGATAATTATCTCAATTTTATTTATTTAAAAGAGGTAATTATCTAGATAAATAATTATCTTTTCGTTTAAAGAGATAATTATTTAGTAGCATAATTACTTCTTTTTATTTATTTAAAAATAATAATTATGTACTTTTAATTTAATTTAGAGAAAATATTATTTACTTTTCTCTTGTGTAATTTCCATGTGCCAAGTGACTTAATTTAATTAGCCAAAGGCTTATCATATGGAGAAATACATCATTTTACACGTAGTGCAATGTAATTGGACCAACCGTAAAATTTAATTTGGAACTGTTTTAGCACATGGAAATATTTGATTTGCCAATAATTGTGATAGATTTTAGGATTGTGGGGCACGTGTTAATTTGTGATAGGCTAAAATTTATATGCCTACAACACCATTACACCACCATACCCAAGAATAAGATACTATCGCCCAAACACATTTTCAAGAATCCAATATCTTCTGACTGTCTCCAAACGTCACTGAACCAAGGTTCCATCCACACCACCTACTACCAGGTCATACCCCACATTGAATGTGCCCAATCCAAAGTGAACAATCACCTAGCACAAGACCAAACTACAACCAAAATCAATCTTAAACATACTATACTCTTGCTCACATTAATTAAAGCTTCATCTTGATACACCATCAAAGGATTACTTATGCAAGCTAAAACACACGATGTCAAATCTTGACACTGTTCACGGGGAATCACATACGTCTCACCTTATGCCAAATCAAGACCTCGTCAAGTCTTCACAATAAACTGATGATTACAAAACCCTAGATCACATCACCACTAAACATACGCCTATCGCAACAACACTTAATCACTTAATTGTTCAACGTACTTATACCAACGACACAATCAAATTTATTATTCATCTCATCGAGACTAATGGGGTAATAACCTCTCTTAGTCTTCTCAATGGTAGGCTTTAAGCACCTACACAAAAGAACACCTTCTTTACGCAAGAAAGTTTCACGCTTCAATCTAGGTAAGCAGGTTGATTCAAAGAGTTCACATCAACGAAGGGTCTTTAAATCCAACTCCATGAGTACTAAATGACTCTTAACACCAATAAGGTACCGACTCAAATTCGGGAAGAATTATCTAACATCTAAAAAGTGAATGAAACCCCTACGGGTACTCCACACAAAACTTCACCTCTATTTGTGTTCAGTCACACAACTCAAACAACCATCCATCCATCGCTACGAACACCAGTTCTGTGCTTCGACACTAACTTCTTACGCATCTCAAGCACCCACACCAACAGGGTAAAGCAAACAAACTCTTACCAAGAAATCAACAGGACAAATCATGAACTCTCACAACCAAGGTGGCACCAATCCATAAGGCACAACAAAATTGCTAAATTAAAAATCAGTTCAAAGATCTCGACAATCCTACTAAAAAGGATGAAATAATTTAAAACCATCTAACTCTCTCCAGAGGACTCAAGAGGTCAAGTACCAGCTTCCACTTAACACGATCACATCATAGGGCAATCATTAACCGTTCGGTTCATCAAACACTACACTCTCATATTCTTGACATCACTGTACTTTGTCATTTGAAACATCACTGAGCACAGCAAGATAAACGCACCACTCACCACATTTAGCCCTGAAAGTCAAGCCCCCTTTGGTATGCACCAACTAACAATAACTTCATTATTCGCCAAGACAATGCATACTACCAAACTACAAATCTACAATGGGGTAGACACAAACAATGTTAAATAACAACTTCATACCAAGGTTGAACCCTCATAAGGTTAAGTTAATCTAACTTGGCCCACCATCAGCAACAGCAGCCACACTACCACCTCAAACTCACAGCTCAGGCAGGATTAAGAAAGAAAACGTAAAACATGAAATCAAAATGCCAAGTTCAAAACTTCTCGTAGAACCCACAAACGTCAAGCACCTGAACCATAACCGTAACTGATACATCTCACGAAATCAAAACTCCAACGGTAATCCACTGAGTACCTCTTTAATTTACACAACTGTAGCTTGCTCTCAAAACAATAAAGCGTCATAATGACCGCCACAAACACCCCACCAAGTAAGGGAAAACCCCAAAATGAATTAGGCATATAAGTTTAAAATGTTTATATCGATGATCATTACGTTTCCATTCGTACACCTTTCCTATAGCAACCTTGCTCGGACCCTACAATTAGTGATGGATAGTCCATGAGACCATAGAGCATGAAAAAGGTTCAAAACCCTAACTTGGCTCGAAAACCCTAAGTTCAACCCAGAAACCCTAAAAAGGTCCAAAACTCAGGCAACAAAACCTTAACACTTGGAGATTCTCCTAACATTCAAAATTAAGTAAACATCATGAAATAATGAATTAAAAATAAAAAATCCTCTTAAGTAGAGTAAAATGACCATTTTGTACCTAGTACAGCAAAAAATCTTAAAAACTCAAATTTTAATACATGGACACCATAAATCAAGGATTTAAGTACAATTAAATAGTAAAAGACAAAATAACATCAAAAATGAAAAAAAAAAATCCTTAGTGGCCAACTACCTTGGGAGTTGTGCCAAAAAGTAGCTTTTTGCTTTCTTTTTAGCTTAAAAATTTAAGAAAGGTATTAAATCAAGCATTATGATTATTCAGCACTTGTTGAATAAGTAATATACATAATAATATGATGCTATAGATTAATAAAAGCAAATAAATTATTATTGAAGTTCATACAAAATAAAATAAATCAAAAAGTCATATATTACAAAAAGAGCTTAATTTGACTTAAAAGACTACATCTATTTAATTAATTGCGATGAAAACTATGATAATTCATGAGAATACTAAATTTACCATAAAAATACTAAAATAATAGGTCTCAATAGGAAAAAGTCCCAAAAATATATATCAAATTAATTTTTAATGCATTTTTTTGAACAATAAGGGCACGTAAAGCAAGAAAAATCCTCTTGATTGATGGGGGATCAAATTTTTGTCCCCCAAATTGACCCTAGCTTATTTATCTTTCCCATATCTGATGTGTAAGTCTCAAAAGTTGCACCAAGTCAAATCTCCTCAAATCACATTAATTAAAAGGAAGGAAGAAGTCTTTAAAGGTACCTTTTTGTCCCCCCTTTGTCTCATAGCCCTTCCCTATATAAACCAAGCCAAACACCCTCTTCTTCACTTGATATTTTTGGCTAAAGAGATGGGAGAAAATAGAACTTCATTACTCTTGAGTGTTCATGTGAGTTTGAGGGAGAAAAAGGAAGAAAAAGAAGGAATCAAGGGAATTTTCCTAAAGCTAAGTCCTAATCCATCATCCACCTTCACTTGATCTTTCAAACAAGTAAAGCCTCTAAACCTTCTGTCTAATATCACTCAAAATATCCCTCAACGCATTTCATTAAATACTTTAACAATCAAAAACAGGAAACAAACCGAAAAGGCGTCGTAGTTGAGAATTAGGGGTTGTTGTGTTTGTGGATGATTTAAGATGTTGTTGTATGTTGTTATTTTTGAATTTGATGACTTATAGTGTGCTGGAGCTTTGATATTAATGACTAAAATATAAGAATGCAAAGAAATGGGACAAAACCTTGACATATCATAAGTAGGAGACTTGAACATAAAGAGACTTGATGTTTGAGAACAAAAATGTTTCTGCCCTGAATTTGGAATGCCATAACACAACGTAGAAAGTGGATGTAAGCATGTTCTTTATGTCCTAATGTAGATTCTCATGTTATCTTTCATCCAAAGTTAGTTTCAACACATTTGAGTAAGTAGAACTCGAGATGTTGCAATTTTACCAAAGTGTGTCATTTTTCAACCAACCAATTCTACTGACCTAAAAACCCTAGCTTACAATGAGATCCGAACTTTGGTCAAAACATATACGTTGTAGATAACATGTATATCTATCTATCCAAGAAAAATGAGCACATAGTATGGAGTTTGGATAGATCCAAACCCCTTTGAACATCTCTGCTGAGTTTCATCCCTCAAGGGACACTTTTGTCACAAAGTTTTATGTAGCTTAAAACCCCTATGTTTGGTGATCTATTCCTAACATGCTCTATATGAACATTGTAGCTAACATATTGAACTACTTTCTTGCCAAATATTAGACCTTGAAGCCTCGAGAAAGTCACCCAAAACTATTTTAAACCCTCAGTCCAAAACTGGCACTACTAAGTTTTTGCAGCTGACAGAACCTTCTTTTTTAAAATGGCCAAAAACCCTAACTTATTCCAAACAACTACCCATAGCACTAAACATGAAACATGTAGGGGGACATGTTGAGCTAGACCATCTCCAAAAATGGGCTCATTTGGACATGATCTGATACCCCAAAACTGAGACCAACAGATGCCTATTTTTGGTAAAATCTTGAGAAAAGTGCTGAACCAATTTCGCTTAAGATGTTTTCTTCACCCTTTTGCCTTAGCTTTTTTGTCACGCCGCATCCTCCGGGTACGTCGAGACATACATAAATATAAATAAAGAGATATTCTAGCCATTCATTTATATTTACATATGTTAGTTATTACATCATAAAAGAGTTCTAAACCATTTAAAGTACTTAATTATTACAATTTCACTAAGAAATTTCAAAAATTACACTAAGCGTGAGAGAACAGAATATAAGAATAAAAGCAGAGGTCTCAACTCCTCAGAATGCATTAGCAGGATCCACTACTTTTGAAACTCACCTTGTTCTTCAAACTCTTCTTCTCTCTTTGAGATGACTTCTTCCAAGAAGTCCTCCTCACCTGTGGCATGAATGCCATGAGCGAAGGCCTAGAAGCATAACACTCTAACCTTCTAACTAATCTCACGGCACAAAATTCACCACAACACATACCATATAACACCCAGTCTAGTGTATAGTCAAGGAGAGAGATAAATTTGATAGTTACAGCATGGCAAGCATATATAAGAATAAGTGTATAGGTATCTGATGCAATGGATGTAATGCAAGTGTCCAATCCGACATTCATCAGAAATAAAAATAAGAGTTCCACTTTGGGACTTATTGTCAATGCCTGCAAGGACTTATCATCATTGCCACCTCAATGACTTATTATCATTGCCGTGATGGGACTTATTACCATTGCCGCCTCAGGAACTTATTGTCATTTCCATGATGGGATTTAGTTGTTATGTTACCTATATTAAGACCAAGATGCTCGCTTGGTATCAAACCAAAGTCTAAGTTATCAAACGAGAATGCTAGCGACGAACCCGTGGTGCTCAACAATTTCCATGATAAACCATTTCAAACACCGGGGATGCACGCTGGGTGTATAAACCAAATCTGTAACATCAGAGATGCACCCAGGGTGTACAAGGGGAATACATCCCAAAACAATTTTGAAAGATGGCAACTAGGGACGCCCTAGACTTAGAATCAAGAACGACGATCTCAATACAGCCCATCCCAACAACAATTTGAACAGATGGACTCCAACATGCCCGGACGTAAATGAAAATGTCAATGATGTATGATATGGATCTCAAATACAACCATCTATAGCATGGCATCAACTCGCATGGCAAGATTCATGGTATAATTCAAAAAGCATAAGGTACAATTATGTGAAGCACAAGCTACAATTCTCAAGATATGACTCAACATGAAAGCATGAGTTCTAAATCATCATACATTCTCTTAAGAGTACTAATCAACTAATTCAAGTCGATCATCTTACAAAGACATGGGTCTCATAGCAAGAGTACTCAATTTCACACTCTGCAACTTTTACGACCAAAAATCAAGTATTAAATTAAAAGAGCCAACAAGGTTTTGGGATATCTAGACTTGGAACTAAGTTATGATTTTTAATCACCATTTAGATAAAAATATTTTCTACAATTCTCATGTTTTACACCAAGGCCAAAATCTAAGGCAAAAGAGTGAACAAAACATCCTAAGCAAAAACGGTTCAACACTTTTCTCAAGATTCTATCAAAAATATGCTTCGGTTTGTCTCGGTTTTGGGATATCATATTAAGTCCAAATGAGCCCATTTTTTTATTATGTTCTAGTTTAACATGTCTCCTACAAGTTTCATGTTTAGATCTAAGGGTAGTTGTTTGAAACAAATTAGACTTTTTGGCCATTTTAAAAAGTAGGTTCGGTTAGTCGCCAAAACTCAGCAGAGCCGGTTTTGGACAGAGGGTTTGAAACAGGTTTGGGACATCATCCCAATGCTTTAAGTTCTGATTTTTGGGCAACAAGTAATGTTATCTACAATGTTCATGTAGATAACTTTTGGAATAGGTCACTAAAAATAGGGGTTCTGAGCTATATAAAAATATGTAACAGAATATTCCTTGGGGGCTGAAACTCAACTGAGACTTTAAAAGGGCTTTTCACCTATCAAAACTCAATATTTTGTTCCCTTTTTTTGGTGGGTGGATATATATACATGTTATCTACAACTTTCATGATTTGACCAAAGTTCGGATTTTACTTTAAAATAGGGTTTCCAAGTTGGTAGTGTTGACTGGTCGAAAAATGACACACTTTGGTAAAATTACAATATCTTGAGTTCTGATTATGCAAATGAGTTGAGGACAACTTTGGATGAAAGATAACCCAAAACTATAAGTTTGGAAATAAAGAACATTCTTAGATCAAGTTTCTACATTGAGTTATGGCATTTCAAATCTCAGGGCAGAAACATCAAAGTTCTCAAAAATTAAGCCTCTTAGGGTTCAAGTTTTCTACTTATGTCATGTCAAGTTTTTGTTCTATTTCTTCACATGCTTGTGTTTTAGACATTAATACCAAGGCTCCAGCACACTTCTAGGTCATCAAACTCAAAAATAACAACACACAAACACATCTCATATCATTTAACAACACAACAACCCCTATTTCTCAACTACGACACCTTTTCGATTTGTTTTCGATTCTTGATTTTAAGGTGTTTAAAGAGATGAGTTAAGGGATATTTTGAGAGATATTAGATATAAGGTTTAGAGATTTTACTTACTTGTTTAGAGGGCTCAAGGATGGTGGCATGAAAGGACTTAGTTTTAGAAAAACTCATCTCCTTGATTTCTCCTTCCTTTCTTCCTTTCTTCTTTTCTTCTCCCTCCTTTTTCTCTTAAACTTGTGGAACATCTCAAGAATACTCAAAACTGGTTTCCTCTCTCTATATGGACGAAAATATGAAGGGGAGGGAGTGGTGTTTTGCTTGGTTTACATAGGAAAAGGCGAGGGAACAAGAATTAATTTTTTTATACTTTTTTTCATTTTTTCACATGGCTCATTTAATTTAGTTCAAGCTTCGGGGGGACAAAATCAGATTTGGGAAAGCTAAAATACAGCTAGGGTCAGTTTGGGGGGGACAAAAATCTGATCCCCAATCAATCAAGGGATTTTTCTTGGTTTTTGTGCCCCTTTGTGCAAAAAAATACATTAAAAGTTAATTAGATGTATATTTTTAGTGTCTTTTCCTACTAAGACCTATTATTTTAGTATCTTTATGATAAATATAGTATTTTCATGTATTATCATAGTTTTTATAGAAATTGATTAAATAGATGTAGTCTTTTAAGTCAAATTAAGCTATTTTGGTAATATGTGACTTTTTAACTTATTTTGTTGTGTATGAACTTCGATAATAATTTGTTTGCACTTGTTGACCTATAACACTATATTATTATGTATATTATTTGTTCAACAAGTATTGAATCATCATAATGCTTAATTTAATATATTTCTCATCATTTTAAGCTAAAAAGAAAGCAAAATTTCACTTTTTGGCACTCTTCCGAAGGTGGTCAGCCACTAAGGGATATTTTTGGCATTTTTGATGTTATTTTGTCCTTTACTACTTAATTGTACTTAAATCCTTGATTTAGGGTATCTATGTGTCAAAATTTAGATTTTTAAGACTTTTTGCTGTACTGGGACAAAATGATCATTTTACCCTATTTATGAGAAATTTTTATTTTTAACTCATTATTTCATGATATTTTCTTCATTTAGAATATTAGGAGACTCTCTGGGTGTTATGGTTTTGTTGTCTGAGTTTTGGACCTTTTTAGGGTTTTCGGACCGAACTTGGAGTTTTGGATTCGAGTTAGGGTTCTGAATCTCTTCTGTGTTCTTTGGTCTCGTGGACTATCTGTCACTAACACTTAGGGTTGGGGCTGGGTTTTTACATGGGTCATTATCAATCGGGTTGTTACAACTAGGATCTGTACTAGGTCGTTACAAATTACCCCCCTTGAACAAATTTCGTCCCCGAAACTTTGCCCTGCACTTCATTGTATGGAAGGTTGAGGATGATTTATTATCATTGTGCCTTCTTGTTCTCCAAAATTGTGTTCTATTTACTTGAGTCGTTCTTTATTGCGGGTGCGAATAAGGTTGAGCCTATATGTTCAGCACTTAGCATAAAGGTTGTTTTGTCCTACTAACATCTTAAACTTATTACTACCTAGTCTTCAAGGATCATATCACATAACCGGTTAGCCCCAAAAAGTTTGTATCTCTATCACGTTAGTTAGCCTCTTCCCATTAACTGTTGCTTTTACTTCTGTTGGGTCCACATGAATTTCTTCTCCAGATATAACATGACCTAAAAACATCACCCGGTCCAACAAAAACTCACACTTACCAAGGTTTACACTTGCTGATGCCATCACACTTGCTGATGGCATAGTTCTATTTGTTGAGACCTTTCAAAATATATAGTTAGTTGAATAAGCCCTTACTTAACCATTCTTGCAAACGGGAGTCTTGATCTTCAAAACTTTGTTGAACACGGACGTTGACAGATATTCTAAGTCGTGACATCAAGAAGAAATCTGCTTCACGCTCAAAGAGGTGTTAAGAGGTTTTCATGCATCGTCTCAGTTTCCTGTGAAAGCGCTAAGGCCTAATGACATAATATCTTGATGATCGTTATTACTCATACATATATGGGGCATGATTTTGAAGGTTGACAGTCAAAAATATGTGTGGGGTTAGAACGTCTAAGAGCGGAACCCAGGTAGTTCAAAGATAGATTGGGTGAGGTTAAGTGGGCACGATTAAAGAAATTACCGTTGACACAAATTGAGTGGTCATTTGGAATCAAATGTAAGAGAAACAAGAGGAGAACAGTGAACAATACTTTAAATAAGTGTCCCCAAAACTAATCAAGTACAATTAGATTATGATAAAAGAAATGTTTGAGCAAAAGGGGTGGCCAAACTAGATATTTGCCCTGAAGTTACGTCGACCTAATGTACTTCAATTCAAGCATCCAAATCTACTTCCTTGGTAATGTTTTCAAAAGTGTACAAAGAATATCACAAAATCACTACAACAGATTGTGGTTTCAGAATCGAGAGAAATGAACGATGACAGAAAATTTTATCAATGTCGAATGTTTGGAACGAGTACTCAACAAAGATTTGATATCGAGTTCTACAAGAGAAGAGTTAGTTCAAGGATGATGACTTGAATCAGAGGAGAATCAAATGCGAATACCAATCATTATTGAGGCATGAAAACTTAAGGACAATAGTATTTTCTAGGATTGAATTTCTAACAGGGTTATCAACTAGACTTGGGTGCATAAAATCTAACCGACGAACGACACTTGATTGTACGATTGAGGATTGATGATATAAGAAGGAAGGACATACAAAATAACTTCAAAAAGTTGACACTAAGGCATGGGATAAATGAGAAAAGGACTTATAAGGATGAAGTCGCGGGGTTCTAACGGTGTCACTCGGGGTGATATCTAAAACTTCTCTTAGTGTGTACTCCTATCTACCCTCCTTAAAATAAGGTAACTCATTGCATGAATCTCCGATGTTCGATCTCGATGGTCATACCCATCCTTCGCATGTAGATACCTTGCTGCTTCTGATCTCGATAACGTCCTAACACGAATCAATATAAGACTCAGACATAGAAGATTTTAGTTCTTATAATGTATAGATGATAACTATTATTAATACAACGCATCCTATAGAACTCCAACGCGACAGAATGCATGGTTTCCCATAACCCAAGGCCTGAAGGTTTACTAAACCTAAGCTCTAATACCAACTGTGATGCTCCGTCCTTCGGGCACGTTGGGACATACATAAATATAAATAAAGGGATATTCTAGCCATTTATTCATATTTACATACGTTAGTTATTACATCATAA
>JAULJZ010211026.1:0-18662 GCA_032270985.1 Heliamphora pulchella | reverse complement strand
ATTATCCATTTAAAGACATTTATTCTTAGAAAATGAATTATGAAAATCATCAAAATCAAATTAAGAAACTCTTGGGCAAACAATGCTCATCACATAACTATCCAGCTTTTGAGTGAAAGTTGATGATGAGGATAAGACGATCCTCCTCTTGGCATCGCTTCCAACGTCCTATTATCATTTGGTGGCAACTTTGATGTACAAGAAGAACACTCTAGAGTTAGAAGAGGTCACCGAGGCTCTTTTGTAGCATGAAAAGTTGAAGAGAGACTACAAATTTGATGCAGAAGGTGTGCTGATGGCTAGGTCTGAGTCAAATAGAGGAAGGGGTAGATTAGGTGAACACAGTTTCAACAGTGGTAGATCTTGGTCTAAGTCATGTGCAAGAAGAGAAGTGGAGTGCTTCTATTACCACAAAATTAGTCATTACAAGAGTCAGTGCCAAGAATTGAAGCAGCATCTTGAGGAAAAGAAAAAGGGTAAAGCGACTGCAGAAATCGTTAATTTTGCTAAAGAGTTGTCAGACGGTGAATCAGAAGGTGAAATACTCTCGGTTTCCTCAGATTTGAGCTTTCTGTCAAAGTCATGGATTTTAGAATCAAGATGCTCATACCATATGTGTTCAGTTTGAGAATATTTTGATTCATACAAGTCTTGCAATGAGGATATAATTCTAATGGAGAATGACTCAGTATGTCAGTTAAATAGAACTGGTACAATCAAAATTAGAATGTTTGACGGGTTGTAAGGACTTTGGGAAATGTCAGGCATGTTCTGGGGTTAAAGAAAAATTTGGTTTCTTTGAAAAATTGGATTCTGTAGACTATGAGTTCATAGAAAAAGGTAGAACAATGAAGATCAACAAAGGATTCTCAGTTATTATGAGAGGATAGAAAGTGGATGGACTCTTCAGATTGGTAGGGGACACGGTGATAGGTGGAGTCACCACTGTCACACAGACTGATTCCAGCAGGGATGGCACACGATACAGACATTTGGGGCTTGATCAGGTTGACAAGCAGAGTGTGTTATGTCAGAAGAAAAGTGCAGCAATCAAGGTGGAGTTCTGTTAGAAATGCTCACTCAGAAAATCGAGTGATGGTGGCTTAAGTCAACAACAGCAGGAACGACCAAGTGGAGAACCTTCGTCTCATAGGAAAGCTACAGGCAACACATGAATAGTTCAGGGTCAAGTAGCAGTGTCAGAAAAGGTGAAGTCTTCACAGAAGGCTAAACAGCTGGAGTTTAGAAGATTGTCCAAAGATAAAAAGTCTGTTGATTGTAAAAGGGTCAAATTCAAGTCTGATTTGGATTTGATCCAAGTCTACTCAGGTTGAAGACTCAAAGAGAGTGGAGCACTCATACCTTCAAAAGGAGTGCAGAATGAGGCAGATGGCAAGTCTTCACATATGATTCTGAAATTTGAGTCAATGTGGAGATTGTTAGGTTTTGACCCAAATTTCTAAGTTTTCAATTTTTAGTCTTGGGTAGGTGTCCGCTTGAGCGGCCAGGAGGGTCCGTTCGAGCGACCATCAACTTTTTGACTCTTGGGATATTGACCGCTTGAGCGGCCAGTGGACCCGCTCGAGCGGCCCGCTGCAAAATAGAAATTTTGTTGCAGCTCTAGGGTTAGGGTTTCAAATTTATATGTCTTATATATAGTGTTTTTATGTTTAGAAAACACAGAGATTGTCCAGAAAATATTGAGAACGAACAAAGAGTGAAGGAAATCATTCTTTAACGTATATAGACTCAGTGTGAGGTTCAGTTTTGAGATCAGAGATAGTAGAGAGACAATGAGAGGCTCAGTTTGAGGCCACATATATTGTGAGGTCGAGAGTAAATCTTGTAATCCGTGTTAAAGAGTTTAGTTGATTGATTTTTCTCTCCCGTGGAAGTAGGCAGTCAGCCGAACCACGTATATCTTACGTATTTTGGTTGTTTTTATTTCTTTCGTGATTGCTATTGTGGATTGAAACCTATATGGATTACCGTCTGATTATCCAAACATGTTGATCTTACTTTTAGAGATTTAAACCTAAAAATCCCAACAAGCTCCTCGTCGTTGATTTCTTAACTTATTTTAGACATGCATATTCAATTTGAATACAAATTATACAATGCAATTAAGGATGCATATGACTTATTTTTATTGCAGATAACGACTAGCGTGTTCTTGCAAGGTTTTTGGTGTTCTTGGCAAACTTGTTAATGTTATGCCACTGTTTTCGTAGTTAATTTTTTGTAAACCTTTTTCCATCAACTATTTGAACTTTGAAGTTTTTTTTAATGTATGGATTGATATTGTTTTTCTATTGAATTATTTAAATTTTTTTGCAGACTGTTTGGAGCTTTATATTTATTATTATTTATGTAATTTTATGATTGAAATATATACGAAATTGACAATGTAAACTTGTTATTAAACATGTTATAAATAGATTAACCCGTTTATAAGTAGATGGTGTTAGTGTTAGGATAAGTGACACGTTTGGCTAAATGGGCAAAATTAATATTGAGAGATTTCTGACACAAACCTGATACGACACGACACGACACGACACGAACGATGCCCACTCCTACATCTAACTTTGTGTTGGGTTCGAATTGTATTAACGTGTTATATCAAAATTTCTCACCCCTACTAAAAAGTATATGCATTTAGGAATATTCTCTTTAGAAAATAGATTGACTAGTTTTTAACGAGCTAGTTGATGGGGGTATTACCTAATTTTATTAACGATGTATCTACAAATATTAATTTTTATAGAAATAAATGAATAATATCAAGATTTAGAGAGTACTAACTAAATTTGTTAAAAATATAGAAGGGTAAATTATATTTATTTTTCTTGAGATTTAAGTTTATTTTAAGGGTTTTTCCCGAAATCTCTGAATTGGTATTGCCATCCCTTATATTTTGTTTTTATATTTTATATACTCTATTTCGTTAAATAATTGTTAAAAAATTTGACAAAAAATACTAACATTCACAATTATTTTACATTATTTTACCTTTATTTATAGGGTAAATTACACTGACATCCCATCTGATTTTTGACAAAAACAGAAACTTTCTCTATAGTTTCTAAAATGTCATTAATCTCCCATCAGTTTAATTTTTACATTAAATTAATCCAACCGTTAAATTTCTGCTTTACTGTGCCTTGTTTGACGCATTTTTTGAATAAATTTTTATGATCTAATCCGTTCATTACGTAGAACTCGTCGAGTTTGTTTAACTATACAAAATTTCAGATTCATCTGATACCGGTAATTATGTGATTGAGTAACATTTGTTTAATAATATTTTTTTAAATTATAATTTTTATTTATTTATTTATAAAACAATATTAAGAGATTTTATTTAATCACTTTGCTATAGATATCGGATGAATCGAATTTTCTCATGCCAAAAAAATTCGAAGAGTTCTACGTAATGAACGGATTAGATCATAAAAATTTGTTCGAAAAACGGGCCAAACAAGGCACAGTTGAGCGAAAATTTAACAGTTAAACTAATTTGATGTAAAAATTAAACCTGGGTGTTAGTGACATTTCAAAAACCACATAAGTGGTTTCTATTTTTATTAGAAACCAAAAGAGAGGTCAATGTAATTTACCCTTATTTATATTATTAATTCCGTATCTTACTCTCTCCCTCTCTCTCTCTCTCTCTCTCTATCTCTATCTCTCTCTCTCTATGTATGTGAGGCATTAATTGGTGATTTGTTTTTCGACAAACGGTGGCTCAAAGCTCGACCATGGTCGGAACCACCTTGTCCAGTGCCTTTTGTTGGGAGAAATATCACGCCATAAGAAACATGCTCGGTGATCTAGAAAATATATCTTTATTAACTTTCAACGATTAAAATAAACTAAAATTATAGAAAATGAAACATCAGAAATAACATGAACAGAATATGCAAATCAAGTCCTGCAAATACAGTTTCTTTAAGAATGATTTACCGCCTACCGATGGTGTTGTAGGTTTTTCACCGGCGTCACTCTCCCAGGATAAAACGGTTAACCTGACCGTTGGAACACCACCAAGGATCGGCTACGAACGTACCTCGTCTGTCTTTCTCTCTCTCTCTCTCTCACAAAACTTGCAATCTGCCTATATACTTTTCTCTTTTACCTCTGTGTCTTGCTCTCTCTTGCTGTGTCTCCTCCTCTTCAGAAAAGGCAGACTTATAAAGAATTTCTGTCATGGGAGTTACACCAAAATTTAATTCCCAATTGAATGGCCAATTGAATTAGCAATTGAATTCTAGTATTGAATCCAATTGAATTCTACAATTCAATGGCCACTTGAATTCAGAATTGCAATTGAATTCAGCCAAAAATTTCAATTGAATTCAGTCAAATGAATTCAGGAATTCCACACCTTTCTCCAGTCCTCGGTGGAAATTAAAAACCCTAAAAATGAGGAAAATGTTGATACAAAAAGAAAATGTAGAACAAATGGTGGATTGCAATGATCAAAGAAAGGATAGATAGATTTGAAGGAGGAAATTGCAGGCGAGGAATTCAAAGATTCGTGCCCTAACTATCTCGAAATGGCCTGCATCATTCTCAGTTAGAGTGGGGTGGGGGTTATCGACGAATTTGGAACAATTGCGCTTACATATGATTTTCAGAGTTCAGTGATTCCAATATTAATGATTCGAAAGCTAGTATATAATTTTCTGTAGTTGCAAAATGGGGTTGGGTTTGATTCTAGGTTTGATTCCAAGATTGCAAAATGGGGTTAGGTTTGATTCCAGGTTTGATTTCACTTAGCTAGCCTAAAATTGGATTGAACGAAGAGGTGCATCCTATTTTTGTTTCTGATATCATTCCCTTTATTTTAAATTTGATTCCAGGATTGACAATAAAATTTCTCTTCAACGCTTTCGATGTGCCAATATTTGCATTTGCAATGGTCATTTGAAAAAATTGAAAAAAGCTTCAAAGAATGTGTAGCTCTTTAAAAGCCACGGTTGGTGGAATATGATCTCTGTGTTACCATTGTCAAATTCTTTCTCTGGGGTTGTGTCTCGCCGTGTGTCTAATCCTAAGGAAAGAAGTAGAATTTTTATTTTGTAACTTTAATTCATGATGAGGCTAGCGGCGTCCTCTTGATTAAGCTTTGCCTTGCTTCTCCATAAACATACAAAATATGATCTTATATTCTTATGTGAGTCATGGAACAAAAAAATTATTTCTCTCTTTGTTCAGGAAAAAAAAAGGGTTATACTTTCATATTCAAAATAGTTGTGAATCACTAGGGCAAATAAATTGGAGCTTGAATACAAATCTTATCATGTTTTGGTGTATGGAATAAAACAATTATTTCTCTCTTTGTTTAGGAAAAATTAAAAAATTTGGGTTGGGACATATAAATTGGAGCTTGAAAACAAATCTTATCATGTTTTGGGGTGTAGAATTTAAATTGAAAATAGTTGGGTTTGTAGTGGTGGCTTAGAGGATATATACATTTATATGAACAACTTAAAACTCTTCCCATTTACATGAACTTGTCTCAATTGACACTAAAACTATTTAGCAACTATGCAATTGAAATATCTAAGTATAGTTGTTGGTGATTTGTTATTTGGGCACAAATATTTTCTCTATTTTTTGATTGTTGAATTCTGTTGGGAACCATGGAACTGAACAAATAGCTGTGAGAGAGAGGGGTTAATTTATTTTAACAATAAATCAGCATATGTATTTTTGCTTTCATACCTATAGATAGTGGAATTTATTAGATTTTTATGTGTAGTATTTCGGAGTGGATAGTTTTCCAACACATTGGTGAACTAAGAATGAGGGCTACTGCTAGTGTTGGGTGACTAAAAAGTTACTGCCATAAGTGTTGTTAAATAAGGGCGATCTACAACAAACCAATAGAAACAAATCAATGAGGGAGAAGTTGGAAGGCAAAATTGTATTTTTGAAATGAAGCGCCTTTGATTTTTTTTTTCTCGGCTAGTTTAGTGAGCTTGATTGCGAAATTAAGGGTTATGATTTTATAGTTCATTCTAGAATTTGAGCTCTAAAGGAACTTCGGCTTATTTATTGTTGTCAACCTAAGTCCGTAAATCTAATAGATTACTTTAACTTTTGTAACTTTGGTACATGATGTGAATTACTCTAACAGATTCTTCAATCTCAACATAACTTATGTGAATTATTTATTGTGTAACTTAGGTACATGATGAGGCTAATGGCCCTTTTGATCAAGCTTCAACACAAATACATGAAAGATCATCTTATAACGAGTTATGGAATGGAACCTTTCAGTTGAGGTACATTCTATTCATTAACTTTGTTTTTTCTTTTTATTTGTGAAACAACATACAATAGACAATTGTCCGTTGACTACAATTGGACAGAATTTAGTAAATCATGTAAAAAAATTATAGAATCTTATTTGTTTGTTGCTTGTAATTTGAATAGAAAATATAGTATTGAAAAAATTCAACTTGACATTCTATGTACATATTGGATTAGGAACTCATACTGAAAGCACTGCATGTTTTCTTTTTATTTTGCACCAGGACCAATATTCAGAATTTTAGTCTTTTTTCATTGCCGTTTGATCAATACTTCTAAGTCAAATCCTAATTTAAGTATGTCGATTGAGAGAGCGAGAGAAAACTATATATAAGGTACAGATATTGATCAGCTCAATGTGTGACTAAGATAAAGCTCTGCTGGTTGTTCTAGAAATAGAAGCATAAAAGAAAATGGGTGCAAACCAAGTCGAATGAAATAAATACAACCAATCTTCTCTACCAAAAGTAAAAATCTATTTCAACATGGAAATGTTTAGTGTTTTTTTTTTTTCTGATCAATACAATGCACAAAATTTTGTTCTCCTAGGTATCTAGAGTGGAAGATGTTGCTACTCTTGTTTAATTTTTTTCTTATTTTTATTCATTTTGATTTGATTGTCATTGGCTATGGTTGCTTGTTTCTACTCTTGTTTGCCATTCTTGTTGCTGTTATGTTGGACACAAACAATGCCCAAGAGTAGTTTCTTGTTGCTACTCTTGTTTTTTGCTGCTATGTTGGACAAATTAGAAGTGGTTTGTGTTACTACTCTTGTTTTGCTATTGCCTTCCTTAGGATTGATTTTTATATGATACAAACATAATATTTGAGATGTTTTGAGTTGATGTTCTGAGTTGTTACTTGTATATTTTCATCCTAAAAAATATTATTTATAATTTTCATAAAATGCTATAAAGAATTTAAAATCGAAGAGATTTTTTTAAATTACTGTCATTTGTATTACAGATAACAGAACAATATAAAAGTACCGAGATAGGACTTCATTTTCTTCATTGGAAAGTCATGAAAATTTTCACAAGGATTACATGATGTCAAATTCTAGCTTGAACTCTCAAATTTAGGCAACTTACCTTTTGAACTAGAATGTGTCAAGTTTATTGAACACTTGTTTTATTTTTTTATTATGAAAAATTTGTGTAATGAATGTTAAGAATTATTATGAATTATGAAAATGTGAATTCCTTTGCATTTTAAAATTTTGAGTTATTAGTTTTTATTATTTATTTTAGTAAATATTTGTAGTTGTATTAGGTATTGTGAACATATACAATGAAACTATTGCAAAATTGCAATAATAGATCAGCTTTATTTCAAATTTAAACTATCTAATAGAGTAAAATAAATATGAATAAATTTAGTAGCGCTCAAAAGTGTCACTAAAAGGAAAGTTTTAGTAGCATTAATAATTTTCACCAGTATTGTTTTGATGTCTTATTAATTTTGAAGATATAGCAACATTTTTAGTTTGAAGCTATAGCAACATTTTTAGTTCATGAAGAAAAATAACAGCGATTTAAAATTGTCATTTCAAAAGTGTCGCATTATGTCCTTTGCTAGCATTATAAAACATCGCAAAAGAGACCGTTGGTATTAAAAAAACTATGCCAGCATTTGCCAAAAGCGTTGCTGAATACCTACGCCGATGGGTATCTCCCGACGGTTTACAAACCGCTGGTATAGACCTTGGGAACATTTAGTGGCGGTTTTTATAATTTTTATCAATGCTAAAAATCGCTAGTAAAAAATAAAATTAACCCGCTAGTATAGCCCAGCAGTTTAAGGTTATCACTGGGATCATTCGTAAACTCGAAGGTCTTGTGTTCGACTCCTGCTAGAAACGCCATGATTTAACCGATACCTGTGATTTGCGGGTGATTGCAGGTATCCGGAAGTTTACATTTTAGGGGTGGGTCTAAAGAGCCATGTTTTGAGATGATTTTTTCATCATAAAAAAATAAAATAAAATAAAATTTCTGTAGCTTGTTTGATAGATCACAACGAGTAGGTTTTAAAAATTTTAATCTTACTAAAAACGAATCTATATATTGAAAGTTATGAAATTTTAATGTTTTTAATTAAAAATATTACTAATTCACCACAAAATACTTAAACAAGAGTAAACATATCATAATAAAAAAATCATATTTAAAAATAGGACTTTATCTCTTATATTTTTTTTTTGCAATGGGACCAATTCTACTAAAAATCTTTTAAATAAAACTAATAATTTATTAACTCCAAATAGGGTTTAGACAATCCAGATGACGACTCCAACTTTCTCCCCGTTTTCTTTCCAATCAAACATATAACATATTCATTTAATTCTAAATCGGCAAACGCTAATATATTTGTGTGTCTAAGATATTTACCAATATATTTGTTAAATATAGCTTTAGACAACGGTTATTCTAAGTTAGTATAATTCAACATTTAAAAAATGTATAACTCATATATAATTATGTTTTGGATAAATATTAGTTTTTTTGGTTTATTGGTTCTTTTTTGGACTTTTTGTTCTACGTCTATTCCTTACTTGTTAATATCGTTAGATGGGTAAAACTGAAAAGGTAAAAAAAAATTGATTAAGAAGTGAAAAAAATTCATTAAAGATAAAAATAATTAACATAAAATAACTTGTTAGCTTATTTTGACTCATTTTTATTTTTATTTTATTTTTATATTTTTATAAAAAAATATTTTTACGATCCGTCTCGATTAGAGAAGTTGAAAAAGTATAATAATTTGATTCAATGATAATTTTTTTACTTAAAATGAAAATAAATAAGCAAATAGTTATTATTATCACAAAGGGAGCCATTATTATGGCCTCGTTCGGTAATTGTTTTAAGTAATTCAAGCTAAATAGGAAAAAAGCTTATTTTACTTTTAAGTCATTTTAAGTCAAATTGTTTTAAGTAATTCAAGTTAAATAAGAAAAAAAATTATTTAACTTTAAGTGGCATATGTCAAATAAACAATAAGCCAATCCGCCACGACTTAAAAGTGGCTTCAAGCTAAAAAAAACTTATACAAAAAAATTATTTATTTTTACATAATTTTATATTTAATAAAAGTATTATTTCATAGATCTCAACAATTAGATTCTAAAAATATAATTTTTATAACAAAATAAATATGTTTATAAAATTTATTTCATTTTTTAAAAATATATAGAAATATTTTAGTTAATAAGCAAAAAGAATAAAATATTAAAAGTAATTTAAAAAAAAGATAATAAATTAAATTATCCAAACAAATTGAGTTTTTTTTAAAAAATTTACATCAAAAGACAATAAGCTAAATTTATCTTTTTAATTTTTTTTCTTTAATTAACTTTTGATAATTGAACCCTAATCGATCCGGGCTATTTTTCTTAGTAAACTTTCGAGAAATTGAACCACCGACATGAACTGAGGTCAAGGGCAAACATGTCACGTTCTAAATTTTGAGTCACGCGAAAAATCTACAAATAATCATTTTGAGATATAACGATCCACCAAAACCGCCAAAACACAACCGGGTTAAAAACCATAACGCCAAAACGAGGTTAAATTTTTTGTAAAATGTACTACTGAGAATTTATTTAATTTAAAAGAGTAATTCAAGAGACTAGGATCATGGCCCCAAAGACAAGCCTTTAAAACAAAATACACACTTTGGGGTAAAAAAATACATTTTTAAAATGAGAGTATAAGCCGTTCCAAAATCTCTCTCGAAACACAAGAGTTTATATGAAACATAAACCAATCGAAAATCCTTTATGTAAAACGTTGAACCAACCAATGAAAATCATAATAAAAGATTACTGAAAACAATAACCAACCCATGGTCTCTCTCGAAAACATAAATCATGCATACATCGGCTCCACGGCTATAAGAATTACATTACACGTGCTTTCCAATCAAAAACCTATTACATTATGATGTGATCTAAATACAAACGGTATAAACTACCTAACAATGACAAAACAAAAAGAGTATTGTCATCAACCACCTCCGGGCACCTCAAAATCAACCTACGTGACCATGCCCACTTGAAAAAGGTTTTTCACAAATTTCACAATGTGAGCCGAAACCCAATAGAAGCAGACTATAATACAGTAAAGTAGGATATGCAATCACATACCATAAAAATTAACTCAACCACGCAAGCCTCAAAACGGTTTCACTTCTCAAAACCCAAAGTTTTCATCCGACTCACATGCGCCTCAAAATTGTTTTTCATCCCTAAAACTACGCATTTCAAACAATGCAAATAACGTTTCACAGTTAAAGAAAAATAGTAACAAAACATTATTTTTCCAATCGGTTCACACAGCCGACAATGATTTCTACGTATCGACTATATCACACCCGGGACAAAGGTAACAACTATAGACTCTTGCCCATTATCCTAGACCCAAGCCACACAGACTTGCTAGGTAATGACAAGTTCTATACGGAGTCACAACAACGCACGCTACACATAGGGGCAACCACTTCATTTACGGGTTTAACCCGAGTGAGCGAAGCACCCACCACACTATCATGGCACATCTACAAAATCATTAAAAATCAACACGTAACTCAACTACAAAAAACATTTCACACTATACATCAATCATGTATAAAAAGAAACCAATGGCCATCCACCATGTCATCCATTAATCATGGAGACCAGACAACATTTTCAAAATGTTTCCATCGTTTTTACAAAAACATTTAAAATCCAAGACTCAACCTCGGAGGTTAGCTCAAAACCTCCAAAACACGATTTTCAAGATTTTTCACAAATTCTTTCGTTTTCAAACCACCTTTTTGAAAATCATGGACATTCACACGTCCACAACATGTAATAAATCAAGAAAAGCGCAAAACATACTTGTTATCCGAACAAACATGGTTTAAACATAAAAATTAACATTTATAGCATTTTCAAATGGTAGAAAAGCATATAATCACATGTAGCACCCTTTAGCAGTAAGATAGTCTAGGATCCTACCTCGTTGAGCTAAAACTCGACGCCTCAAAAAATGAACCTTGACGAAACGAGATTCTGTCCAGATGGACACGAAGCCCATGGCACAGATACTAAGAATCTGCTATCCGATCGCTAAAAACCGAGTTCCGAGCCCACCAAAAACTAGAGAAAAGGTGGAGCCTTTGTGTAAAAGAGGAAACTTAGCCTTGAAGAAACAAAAATCTAAAACTATCTTCCAAGGGTTTGATATTTATAGGCCACGTCCAAACATAGGAGTTCAGTCAACTGGACCACCCAGATCAGTCGACTGAAAAGGCTACTGGAATCTTGAAAAACATCCACCGACCCAGTCCAGTTGACTGGGTCACCCAGTCCAATTAACTGGTTCCACACACTGTCAACCCAGTCGAATGGATCACCCATTCCAGTTGACTGGTCGACAGAGAAAACAACTTCTGCGATGGAAACATGTTTCACAGCCCCAAACCAAACTAAACATGCATTTTCAAACTTGAACAAGCGTAAAACACAAATACACATGCTGTTCTACTATGATGAAGCAAAGCCCAACACATCGAATATGTATATACAAAAAGAAAAGGGATCGGGTCTCACAACTCTCCCCCTAAAGGAATTTTATCCCTAAAATTCAACACTGAATCTCAAGCCAAACACCAACCCATCAACCATCAACAATCTCTGATGCAAACCTAGCAACGCCGCACAACAGCAGAAATGCCCTAACAACTGAAACCCCGAAACAGTCGTCACACAAGATAAACATGACTTGAAGAATCAACCTCCATATAGACTGCCTGCACAGGCAAGTCCCATTGAAACTACTGTCATCCATGAAACATCTCGAGATCCAACTCCTTTTGTCAAAACCTCGAAACATAACTCTCGCCGAACACAAACCACTCCAGCGACAAACATATCACATGAGACCGATCCACCATGGAACCTGGTCGCAAACACTCTCCACTCCAGGACATAGAGACTACCACCCCTGTTTACTGCCACATACTGACTCAATCATACGTCACAATGCACACCAAGGACTAGCTCCACAAGTCCAAACACACGGCGTCGAACCCTGACATCGGTCACACGAAGTCACCTACTCCACGCACAAACCTTACTCAAGTTCTGACGAACACCTAATGACCACTCACTTTGATACCACATCGCTACCATGCTGATGCTAGCATCGCCATCACGAAGTTGACACGACGCCCATCCACGAGCAGCAATACAAACACCTGACTCCAGAGA
This sequence comes from Heliamphora pulchella, assembly GCA_032270985.1. NCBI lineage: Eukaryota > Viridiplantae > Streptophyta > Magnoliopsida > Ericales > Sarraceniaceae > Heliamphora > Heliamphora pulchella. The sequence goes on along the minus strand of JAULJZ010211026.1, from coordinate 6,085 downwards.
GAAGCTCACTTAACTCACATAGAATACCAAAGAATGCATTTCATCTAAACCTTCATCCTCTATTCGATCTTTCATCACGAATCACAATTCTCACCCTAGAGAAACACTAGGTGACACACCATTGTCCCAGACAAGGTTCCGCATAATCGAAAATTAATCCGGCATCACAACCACAAAGTCACTTGACCCCAACGAGTCACTTGACCAGACACGTTACACAGACAGAACATCTTATAGGTATCCAATAACCTACATAAACCTAATTATGTCTCCCGTGCAACAGCACGTCACTACACAACTCAACGTCTTGCCATCAGATTATTGATTCTAAGTCTACAGATCAACTTCATATCAAACATAATCACCGTCATCTGATAAGGCAAACATGGTGACCATAATCCGACAAAGCAAACATGATGACCGTCATTCGACATCAACCTCAAACTCAACACATACATCAATCCATTAAGTCCACAAGACTTGTCTCTCAAGTAACCAACAAAGACTTGCCTCTTACGCTTAGTAATTTCATCTTATACAGAACTCATCACGGCCCTTTTGTTCCCAACCAAACAATCGCATCGCTCCGAACAGGCCACACCATCTAAGGCTTCTCAAACATTGAATCCTTCCTGACTCATACCTCTCGAAACCACCATCCGAACAAACGGTTACGCCAAAACACAACGCTTACCACAGTCGACAACCACTCCTAGACTCTAAGAACTCTGAGCAGTTCAAAGCCCCAAACAGAACATAAAGCCAGACTCTTAAAAGTCTATCAAAAACCAACCATGTGAATATCCCAGCCGCACTGTTCCGACAAAACTCCTACTCTACCAAGAGCTAAAGGTACAACCATACTCACACAATCCAGAACAAGCCGCACACAATGGTTAACGATCCTCAGCTGATTACTACCAAAAAATCTCTACGTCTCAACACTAACTTTCTCGTCAATAAGAACAAGCATAAGCATTCCTAGTCTACCAACCCGATCTCACAAGGAATACAACCCAACTGGTTCAACCATCATACGTAACAAGTCATACTCTAACTAAGTTACCATGGCCTACTATGTTTACCACACTCATACGTACTCTTTTACGGTCTTTCACCACATGATAATATTAACCCCATCACGCAATTTTTTACGATCTTTAACCGCGGGAGCAATAAGATCCCAGGTCATACACACAGACGCTCAACATCCAAGAAGGCACATAACCATGCATAATAGTTAAATGCATATACTCATCAACCACGCATTGAAATCACGAAGAATCCGTCTTACAATCACCCGATTCTGGCAATACAAGTTCCACAGAGATTTCACAATCTCAGAACGCAACCAAATCTAAATCAGTCAAGATCCCGACTTATACATCCAACCAAGATGAAACAACTCACACTAGATAACCGTCTACAAAGGAACTCTCTCTCCCTCCAAAGAAAAGAAAAGGGTCAACAAGAAGCCATGACCCAACTTGAGCGTACACCCAGTACCCATCAACACTTGGCCTCCAAAGAACCCTATAAATCTTATCTTGAGGCCACCTCGACCATAGTCAAACAGCTGCCGTCAACCCCGATCACGATACTCAAATCGTCAGCTACACTAAGCTCTCAACTCTTCGACCTCATTCGCACACACATGAACACCATCAATCCTCATACCTTGTACAATACATCCCATCCCATAAGACTACAAGCTCGCCACCAATCATACATGGAGACACATGTTAACATTCTCATCGCGCCAAAACCTCACTTCACAATGTTGCGCTTACTCACCTAACTCCTACTAGGCAGACCACATACACGTTACGGCCTCAAGCCCACTGTCTAAGCAACTCACATAGAAAGCGCACGGCACCAAACAAAGAAAATCCAATCTTGAGACCTTTTATCCAGAGTGACTAATAACTCTCCAAGCACACATCGATCACAGATATCTTAACCCACGATTTCTCACCCATCGTCCCAGGCTAGCCAAACCACATGGTATACTACTGAACTTTATTACTCTACACTTCATTTTCATGGGCAAACAACATACCCTCCTCTGAACCTAAGGTCGAACACAAACAATCTTCAGACATATCACACTTAAGATACATGGTCTCAGCACTAAGCAAACCACACTATCGAACCTTTATACAGTCATTTCATAGATCATGCACCCAGCACGGTTCCCAAACACGATCTCCTAATCACTAGGATAACGACCAAACCATGAACCTATATTCTCGTAGGAATCCTATGGAACTGATACTCATCGCATGTTAGAACCGTAACATGAACCCTTACACATTCCAACATAGCCACGACCCATACTCATTCTAGCATACCTGCAACTCATATTCGTCCCCAAATCCTCGAGTTTGCTCACTCGTAACTCAATTCTCAAACCTCAGTAAGGTATACAACGTCCAAGTCGTCAGACACCACTCAGACTACAAACACCATCCCAGTACCAAGGACTATTCCCAGAACCACTTACATTCCGCCATCTCAACATACGCTCGGCTAAGGATTTTCACGCTCCCATCCACTATGTTCCCGTTTATACCCCATCCCGAGTACAAGGCTCACGACGTAGTATGGCTCACGATGTACCTAATCCGTCACACGGCCAAAACTACGTACACCAAACCTTAACCGAAATAGATTATCACTACCCACAATCCAATTACAACAACTGATTTTCCAGGGTCTCCGACGCCCCATTGCCCCTACTCACAAGGCCATCCATAACACAACTTTAACTTCTAGTAGCATACTCCCAAGAGGAGCTATCTACCAAAATCATGCCACTAACTATGCTTCAACTGTAGCCAAACAAAACTCTGCTCATACCAACACTTAACAATTTACCAACCAAGGCCAACCTTACGCGGCTAACCCCAACTTACCAACGAGTTCTACAACGCACTAAGCAATCAACACTCAACCCATAATCTTACCTTTCAGCAACCACTGCAACTGAGTCGAACATCCAAAACCTAAATCACAGCCTCACCCTCTCCAAGGTTACGCAGTTCATATATAAAAAGAATATAAAACACAACACCCTAAGGTCGATCTATCATGTTATTTCTAACACGTATCATATAATCATGCTAATACATAGCCAAAACGATTATGCAAACACATCACACATATCAAGGAGAACCGACAAGAATGGCGCGTTACTTTGGATAACCTACTTAGATTCTCTGTTAGAAAATATGTCAGCTAAGCGCATTTCTAACTTGGCTTCGGAGTTTGTTAATCCAAACACCCGAAGGCAAGACTAATCAATCTTAAGGTTCAACCTCCATACTCACATATACACAGCATCTATATGCTCAACATATCATGCTCATGTCTTAAAAATACTTAAACACATGCATGTGTCTTAAAAATACTTAAACACATGCAATCAAGCACACGCAATCATCCTCACAAGGTGATGCACCCTCTTTCCATGGCTCTTAAGTATTCAAACCAAGAGTTTTGATACCAAATTGTCACGCCTCAAACTTTGGGTCACGCGAAAACCCCACGAACAACAGTTTTGGGATACAACGATCCACCAAAGCCGCCCAAACACAAACGGGTGAAAAATCATAACGCCAAAACGAGATTAAAACTTTTGTAAAATGCACTACTGAGGGTTTATTTAATTTAAAAAAGTAGCCCAAGAGGCTAGGATCACGGCCCCAAAAACAAGCCTTTGAAACAAAATACACATTTTGGGGTAAAAAAAATACCTTTTAAAAATGAGAGTATAAGCCGTTCCAAAATTTCCCTCGAAGCACAAGAGTTTATATGAAGCATAAACCAATCGAAAACTCTTTTTATAAAACGTTGAACCAACTAACGAAAATCGTAATAAAAGACTACGAAAAATAACAACCAACCCATGGTTTCTCTCGAAGACATAAATCATGTATACATCGGCTCTACGACTATAAGAATTACATTACACATGCTTTCCAATCAAAAACTTATTACATCTGGACGTGATTCAAATGCAAACGGTATAAACTACCTAATAAGGACAAAACAAAAAGAGTCTTGTCATTAACCACCTTTGAGCACCTCAAGATCAATCTACGTGACCACGTTCACCTGAAAAAAGATTTTCATAAATCCCATAACGTGAGCCAAAATCCAATAGAAACAGACTATAATGCAGTAAAGTAGAATATGTAATCACATAGCATAAAAATCAACTCAACCATGCGAGCCTCAAAACAGTTTCACTTCTCAAAATCCCAAGTTTTCATCCGACTCACATGAGCCTCAAAACGGTTTTATATCCTTAAAATCACACATTTCAAACAATGCAAATAACGTTTTACAGTTAAAGAAAAATAGTAACAAAATATGATTTTTCCAATCAGTTCACACAGCCGACAATGATTTCTATGTACCGACTCTGTCACATCCAGGACAAAGGTAACAATTATAGACTCTTGCTAATTACCCTAGACCCAAGCCACACAGACTTGCTAAGTAATGACCAGTTCTATACGAAATCACAACAACGTACGCCACACACAGGGGCAACCACTTCATTTACGGGTTTAACCTGAGAGAGCGAAGCACCCATCACTTCATTTATGGGCTTAACCCAATGGAGCGAAGCACCCACAACACTGTCACGGCACATTTATAGAATCATTAAAAACCAACACGTAGCTCGACTACGAAAAGCATTTCACACTACACATCAATCATGTATAAAAAGGAACCAATGGCCATCCGCCATGTCATCCATTAATCATGGAGACCAAACAACATTTTCAAAATATTTTCACCGTTTCTACAAAAACGTTTAAAATTCGATACTCAACCCCAAGGGTTAGCTCAAAACCTCCAAAATACGATTTTCAAGACTTTTCACAAATTCTTCTGTTTTCAAACCACCTTTTTTGAAAACTACAGATATCACACGTCCATAACATGTAATAAACCAAGAAAAGCGCAAAACATACTTTTTATCCGAACAAACATGGTTTAAATATAAAAATCAACATTTATAGCATTTTTAAACGGTAAAAAAGTATATAATCGCACGTAGCACCCTTTAGTAGTAAGATAGTCTAGGATTCTACCTCGTTGAGCTAAAACTCGATACCTCGAAAAATAAACCTCGACAAAATGAGATTCCGTCGGGATGAACACGAAGCCCCCGGCACAGTTACTAAGAATCCGCTATCCGATCGCAAAAAATCGATCCTCGACCCACCAAAAACTAGAGAGAAGGTGGAGCTTTTGTGTGTAGAAGAGGAAACTTAGCCTTGAAGAAACAAAAATCTGAGAATATCTTCTAAGGGTTTGATATTTATAGGCCACGTCCAAACACAGTAGTTCAGTCGACTGGACCATCCAAGTTAGTTGACTGAAAAGGTTACTGGAATCTCGAAAAATATCCACCGACCCAACCCAGTCGACTGGGTCACCCAATCCAGTCGACTAGTTCCACACACTGTCAACCCAGTCGACTAGATCACCCAGTTCAATCGATTGGTTGACAGAGAAAACAACTTCTGCGACAGAAATAGGTTTCACAGTCCCAAACCAAACCAAACATGCCTTTTCAAACTCAAATAAAAGTGTAAAACACATACACATACTGTTCTACTATAATGAAGCAAAACCCAGAACGTCGAATATGTATGTACGAAAAGAAAAGAAACCAAGTCTCACAAAACAACACCGCACTAAAAGTAATTTATGTTATATGAGAGAAGTATTTTGATGGAATATTTGTCTTATATGTCACTTCTCTCTCAATTACAAGCTCTCCTATCTCTCTTTCGTTGAAATTTTAAATTTTTTCCTTCTCTTCATTTTGAACTCATTCCTTTTTTCTTTTTCTTTATTGTAAACCTGTTTTTTCTCTTTATCTCCCATTAAACATACATTTTTAATGTGTCTGTCCAAATAATATATTTGATTTTATATATATTTTTAGTTTATATTTATTTTTAAAATTATTATTAAAATTAAGAGTGATCCTAATGAAAATTATTAGAGTGATATTGCTAGCTTGCATGAGGCCATTGAAATTATTTTACAACTTTATTACATA
>JAULJZ010211015.1:0-18662 GCA_032270985.1 Heliamphora pulchella | reverse complement strand
ATAAATTTAGTTTATAAGATTATTTTAGGTAATTTTTAATTTTTTTATCCTTCTATAGATTTTTTAAATTTTATTAAATTTTCTTCGATAAGAGAAATTAAGAAGATAAGATTTTAATTAATAAAATAAAACAAATAAAATAAATAAATAATATAAAATAAATCAATCGGTAAAAAAATCGTCTCAAATAACTACTTTTTAGTGTATATTTACTTATGACAGTAAAATATCGTCTCGAATGATTTTTTTTGCGTCCAACTTTTGAAAATAGTAAAAGTCGTCTCAAAAGATTCAATTTTTTTCGTCAAATTTTTACGTCGGCAAGTAAACCGTCGCAAATGACTTATTTTTGCTACCACCTTGTTACGATGGAAAACAACCGTCTCAAATAAACCATTATTGGCGACTAAGTTCGTTGCGACGACAACAAAAGCAACTCAAATGGTTTTTCTTGCGACCACTTTTTAAGATGGTCAAAAATCGTCGTGAAAGACCTATTTTTTGAGCCAGTAAATTATAACAGTTAAAAATGTTGTCTTAAAAGACCCAATGTTTGCGTCCAATCTCAGTTTTGGAAACTAAACCACCGCAAATGATCGATTTTTCGCTACCACCCAGTTACGACAGAAACCAACTGTCTCAAACAACCATTATTTCTCACCAATTTTGTTGCGACGGCAATAAAATTGTCTCAAAAGGTCATTTTTGCAACCAGGTTATACGGCGGGCACCCACCGTCGCGAAAGACCCATTTTTTGAGATAGTAAATTATACCTGTCACAAAATGTACTATTTGAGATGGCAATAGCCACAGACACAAAAAGTTTTGATGCAAAAAGTGCTTTTTCTCTTAGTGTCGTATCCATTCCACACTTTTCAAGCCTTATTCACGGTTTTACTTGCATTGAGGAGGTCTTAGAGCTCATATTGGCTTGAAGATAGCATATTCTCACATTCGAGGAGGCATTTGAGGTAGATATTCACACAAGGTAACTTTAGTAACCCACAACTCTTCTATAAACCCTCATCTTCTCGCCCCGAGGGTGTCGTGGATAAGATTTTTATTGTTTTTATTGTTTATTTGTCATTTATTTCAATATAAGCATCGTTTATTCAAGTTTTTCTTATAAACAATATATTCGTGGCTTTCTATCTTATATATAACAGTTGTTTTTCATTTCATTTTGACCCTCACAAGCACGCTGAGCACATCAAAAACTCTCTGACGCTTTAAAAACATGATGGTCGTGACCTTTTAATGTCACAGCTGCGTGTTTGGTTAAACCTACAGTCATGGCTGTCACTTTTGTACATTTAGCCGACACCTTTTTGCCTTCATTTCTCACGGCCGCAACATCATGTTGTCACGGCCGTGACGTTTTCATAAGGCTAAAAATATGAAAACTCACTTTAAAACTCTTTGTTATCTGTTCATTTCAAGGTTCACCCTCCTTTCTTTATTTTGTTTGGAATTTTTTGTATCGAGGTCTATGTTTTATTTGAAAAACAGATAGTAGATCTGGCCTAGAGCTAATGGTTCATGGTCTCTGTCTTGTGTGTTTCATTCCGTCAAAGTTTAATGTATATGGTTCCAAGAAACATAACGGCCGTGACGTTTAAATGACACGGCCTTGGGTTTTATTAGAACAACAACAATGGCCGCCTTTATTTTCCAACAGTCGCGTCTTTTATTTCCTTATTTGTCGTGGCTGTCATATTCTCTTGCTACGGTTGTGAGGTTTTGTGAGGCCAGTGACATGAAAAATGTGTTCCAAGTATTCTTATACTCATTTTGATATTCTGTACATTCTATTTTGGGATATTGTTTTTGTAGAGGGTGAAAGATGGTAGATTTAACCTAGAATAAATGGGTTTGTTCTCTGTCCGGTACGCCCTATCCATTTGAGTCTGTTTTAGACCTCGTATGATGACTATACCCTTTTTGGATCCTCAAAAACCTTAGCCGTGACTTTTAGTTGTCACGACCGTAACTTTGTTTTGCTCAATTTCTCGTAGTAACCCTATAATTGTCACAGCCGCAAGTTGTATGACTCATTTTGTCATGGCCAAAACTTTTGTTGCCATAGTCGTGAGTTTTCTGCATGTCCAATAGCTTAAATATGATATTTAAGTCACCTCTGTTTATTTTGTATAGCTTGTTCATAGCATGTTAGAGACAGAAACATTGTTGCACAACCCCTTAGGCCTTTGTTTGTTCATTTTACTGTCTCCTTGCATATTTTTCATTTTTCTTTTTTCAAACGATACGTGTAGCATATCTAGAAATAATTACTAAGTTGCATGACCCCTAGAATCATAGTTAGGATTTTGTTCTTTTCTTGCTTTTGTTCGAACTCACTTTAACCTCCCGTTCTGTAAATATTATTTTTAAAAAATTTACAACAAGAACTAATATTGACAAAATTGAGGCCAATCTCACGATTGGGCGAAAAGGGTGCCTAACACCTTTTCTTTTTGTACCTTAGCTCCAGAACCCTCTTTTTCTCTGGTTACGCTATTAAAAGAACCACAGCCTACTTTTTGTTTTACTTGGTTTTTCTCAAAAACTAAGTGGCGACTCTATTTTTCTAAAATGTGCTCGGATACCTTAGATTTTGTTTGTTTTAAAAAGAAAAAACATTTTTCTACAACCAATAGTTATCCGGTGCACCGTACTTCCCTCCCACGATAAAGGCCTTAATTACAATTATCATATTGTAGTTGAGGCATCTTGGGGTTCATCTTTGTACGATTGATACAATTGTCTTGTCATGTTGTTCGGGGGTGTCTTTAGAGTATATCACCCATTGATTCTTGGTCTAGGGCATCCCTAGTGTGCCGATTTTTATGAAATATTTTGGGATGAATTCCCCATGAAGACGCTAGGTGCGTCCCCGATGTATGGATATTGATTATGATGGAAACCTCTTGTGGACACCATGGGTTCATTTCTAGCTTTTCCGGTATCTATACCTTAGACTTTGGGTTGACACTAGCGAGGCATCACGACTCTTAAGGTAGGTCTATCTAGTATAGCCAGATTTGCATTGGCCCCATTCTCGTTCGGTATAACTGCATTACAACGGTCTCTGACCCCACACCGTTATGATTGAATAAAACAGTAGGGGTATGAAGCCCAGTGACGTGGTTATCCTTCTCAACGAGGCTTGATTGATGGCTTAGTGTTCAATTTGTCCAATAAAGTCTACTCTCCAATTCCCAGCGTGGACTTCCATTATTTGGTTGGTTGGTTTATGGAGTATGGTCGGGTCGAGCATCTACATAGTATTCTTGTAGGGTTATATACTTAAAACCATATTTTTCGTATTTAATTTTATCTTAATAAAATTAATTTTTTATTTTATGAGAATTTTAATGAGCAACATATGCAATATCATTTGTTTAATGTTATACATGAATGTCCTTTATTTTGTACAGTATTTAATCTGGTGTGTAGAGTACAACTTACACTTAGAAAATTAGATTTTAGGTTCTTGCAGAATATAAGTTTTATGTTCACAATTTAGATGGAAATAGACATACCATCGGTACGACTGTAACACCGAGTTTTAGTAGGCTTATCTTAGTTATGGGAAACAAATAATAGCGTCGTCTATTGTTCCGACCCTCTGTGCTAGTACACTTTGTGTGTATTAAACAGGACACATTAGGATGATTAATTTTATACTGACTATATAAATTAATTCACACCCCAAGGTTATTATAAATAGTATTTATACTCTTAATCCTGAAATAATTATTGATTTGCGTATATTTAATATTCGTTATTTTGATTCATTAGAGGGTGCGATCTTATATGGGTTTATATACCTGGTGAGTTGGATAGCGGTATTATTTATATGGTGAATATTAATTATTGACGGAATTCGCGTCTCGAATGATCGGGATTGATGATACCCCTTAAGGAAGCTTAAAAGTTTTGATCGGGCCAAATCTTGTAGGTGGATTTGATTATCTAGCAGTCAAATAAGTTAAGCGGAATGGCTTAACAAATATTAAGATGCCGATTAAATAAAATTGTTAATAATTAAATTTAATTGGCGGGTATAAGGAATCTTAATTGGGGAGATGAGTTAATCATTTAATAACAAGAGCTCAATGTAAGAAGGTCTTGAGATTATGGCTTAGAGTGCAATTATAGTTCTTTAGTGGTGTGAACTATAAGTTAGTATTCTATTAAAATTACAGAAACCGTTGCAAGGTTTTCATAATTATAGATACCACTGAGAGGTTTGCTTAATTGCAAAAATTGCTAGATATGTATCTGGATTATACTAGAAGTTTTTGTCATAATTACACCATAGGCCCCTATTGTAACCCTATAAATATGCGGGTAGGCTGAACTAAATTCATAAGTTGTTTTCAAGACTAAAGCTGATCAGGTTCTGTCGGTACAAGTTCTCGAAGATTCGTAGTCCACACTACGTTTGGGAATCGTATAAGGAAATACAGTAGAAAGTCTGACGGGAGCTTCAACTCGGAATCGAAAACGTAGTTGAAGAATCGACCGAAAAAATGTATTCTTCTAAATTAACTGTGGTTGCACGGATTTTTATTTTGATTGTTCAACATCAAAATTTTTAGCTGGAACCCGTTTTGGTGATTGCCAGTCCAGTTATTTTTTTATCGAAAATCGTTTACAAAAACAATGATTTTGGCAGGTTTGCCTCTAACAATTGGTATTAGAGCCGTTTTATTTTTTGTTTACGATTTATCGAGGGGTCGGGTAGTTTTAAAACTGTACTAACTTTATTTTGCAGGTGTTCTAATCTCGATTTTATGATCATCATATTTTTCATGTCTAATTGAATGGTTTAGATGATGATTTAATTATTTTTAATCACGAGAGTTGATCGTGATAAATTAACTTTTTTTTAGATCGAAAGTGTATCTACGGGATATATGTTTTCGATGTAATAGAAATTATTTGTTTTTAAATATCAGTTTAGTATATTTAAGAACATGTTGAATATCTAAAAAAATGAAGAACAGGCGGCGGCACCGGCAGTGGTTTCAAGAGTTACGGGTCACGGATCGCTGTGATTTTTTCACAATTTTTTGACATATTTTCCAGCAGCTTTTTCTACAATTTTTAGGCTTAAAAATAGTATTAAAACATGTCCCAAAACACGAAAAAAACTTGTTTAAAAAATAGCCCACTGGCGGCACCACTGGTGGCAGTTCGGGGCTGTTTTTTGATAGTTTTTTTGATATTTTCGAAACTGATTTTGAGTAGAGTTTTTGTCATAAAATAGCAGTGAAATACTACTGGAAAAATAGTCCAAAAGTGGGAAAAATAGTCCAAAATGGTAGAGAAAAATAGGCGACGACCAACGGCAGCACAAACAAGCGTTGTTCGGGACTATTTTTTGAGGCTTTTTAGGAATATTTTTGAGACGTTCTTCGAAGCAACATATTGCTGGATATCAGTGCTATTTTTCTAGAAAAATAGGAGCAAAAACACCACCGAAAAATCCCAAATAGTGGGCTGAAGTGGGTGGCGGCGCAGGTAGCGGCGACAGCAAGTTTTGGGCTGTTTCGATGGCCGTTTTCGGGACTGTTTTCGGTCTAATTTTTTGACAAAAAATATTACTTTTTGAGAGTTTTTTTTTAGAAAAATGGCATAAAAAACGGAGCACGGAGGAGGCGGCAAAAGCCACCTGAAGCGGCTAGAGCGGTGGTGTTGGTGGCGGTGAATGGTGACCGTCGGTGGTGGTGCTGTTCAGGGCTGTTTTGTTCTGATATTCTGATATGTTTTAATCCTCATGTGATATATTAGTATATTACGGTGTATCAGAGAAGTCTAATGCAGTCGGGATACAAAAATTTGGTTCAGAATGGGATTCTTACAACTTATCTTTATCAGGAGACTAAAACTCTTCAGAATTTTGATTCGATCATAAAATTGCATATATATATATCTTGCATTTATATTCATATCAACTGCGTGGATGATATATATCTGTTTTATATTTTTCTGTTAATTTAATTAATTCGAAAAAATTTAATTTTAATTAAAATATTTTGTAATAGAAAATAAAATTAAGTTTTTTTTAATTAAAGTTTTTAATTAAATGAAAAAATTTTAAACATTTTAAACATTTTATTTTTTACAAAATATCACGTTTAAGATGATTTTTTTATAAAATTAGATATATTAAAAAAACGTAAAAATTAATTCTGAATTTTGAATTAATTAAATAGAAAAATATTTAATCTAAAAAATTATTATTTTTCAAAAAAGATGAAACAAAAAATAAAATAAATAAATACTTTTAATCACTACCTTAGCTGAAAAACTGAAGAAAAAACTGTGTATTTATTAAATTTTATTTGTTACGCATTAAAACACGAAAAGATGGTTTGGCAAATCAAAATATTTAGAATCGTGTACACGGAAAGATATATTTGATTTTTTCAGATCCTGTGATTTTCGAAATTAATAAATTTATTTTAATTAAACGAATTTTTGTAACCCTCAAAAATATTTTAAAAATCTAAGTGGGAGAGAGAATTTATTCATAGATAAATCCCACGGTTCCATCACCAGTTTGTATGTGATGTAATTAAATCCTGCGTGTTGGCAGTAAGGTCTTCCTTCCCATCGAACAGATTAATTGCGGTATCGCTAGTACAAATCAATCGCTAGTACAAATCTCAGTTAGTGTGGATCACTTTTTCATATTAAGGGTTCATTGCGAAGCGATTGATTTGGAATTATGTGATGGTTGACACTTAGCTGTATATAATAGCATTCTCTCCATCTGAGTCACTGCTATTATATACTGGACCAAAGCTATGTCAGCTATTTAATTTTACTTGGTAAGGTCAGTCGTCTAGATAGTAAAATTAATAGGGGCTGACCTGCCTGGACAAATAATGGATAGTAGACGTTCTCCCATCGAGGCATGCTATTCACAGGATACCAGGCTGCTAGCGAATTTCTTTTAAAATGGTAGAGAAAATCAAATTAAAATAAATTTAAAATTTTACTCGTCATAATTAATAGTATTTTTTAATTATGTGATTCTCAAGAATAAAATGGCTTTCAATCCACTCGCTTCAATACTCAAAGAAAACAAACTTACTGGACCGAATTATGTTGACTGGAAAAGAAACTTGGACATTATATTAACTCTTGAGGATTACAAGTTTGTATTGACTGAGATATGTCCACCGGTACCTGATGTGGGGGCGGCCGAACAGAAAACCCAAACCCATCAGAAGTGGTAGAAAGCTGATTAGATGGCTCACTGTTACATTTTAGCTTTCATGTCAAATGTTTTGCAGCATCAGTATCAGTCTATACTCAGTGCTTATGACATGATTATGAACCTCTAAGAAATGTGTCGGGATCAAAATCGTGCTGCTAAGCAGGTGGCCATGAAATCTCTAATGAATGCAAACATAGTTGAAGGCACCCCAGCTACGGATCATGTTATGAAGATAATCAGTCTTCTAAATGAACTGGAGATCCTAGGAGCTGAAATTGATGGAAAAACAAAGGTCGATATCATACTCCAGTCACTGCCTGAAAGTTTTAAGTAGTTTTGCCTAAACTCTATCATGAACAAGCTCAACTTTTCACTAGTAGAACTTTTTAAGAAACTTCAAGAAGCCGAGGGTGTTCTTAGGAAGCCAGGTTTTGTGTATGTGGTTGAGAAAGGTTTTTCCTCTATGCCAAAAGACAAGACAAAAAAAAAGGTTTAGACATAGGGAGGCACAGGTCCAAAAATAGTTAAGGGACCAAAAGTTAGTGTGAAGAAGCCGAGAGGCAAATGCTATCACTGTAACCAGTTTGGGTATTGAAAAAAGCAGTGTTTGACTTTTCTCAGTAAGAAGAACAATCCAAGTAATTTTTGTTTACTGGTAGTTGAAACATGTTTAGCGGTGTTATCTACCGGAACCTGGTGTGTAGATAAGGGAGCCACTAATCAAGTCTGCACTTTTTTGTAGGGATTTTAGAAAACCAGGCAGCTTAGTGATGGAAAAATATATCTACATATGGGTAATAATACAAAGGTGGCAGCAGTTGCAGTAAGAGATATCACTCTCAGCTTTAGTAGAGATAGAATACTACTTCTAAAAGATTGTCTTTATGTACCTTCGATTAGAAGAAATTTAATTTCAGTTTCGAGTTTAATAAAGGACAAACATTCTATTCGTTTTGATGACTCTGTAGTTATGAAGAAAAATAAATATTTTTTTTATTCTGGTACATTTGTGGATGATCTGTATGTCGTATCTCCTATTTCTCTTACACTCCAACTAACTGAAATGAATAACACATCTAATTTACCATATAAGAGAAAGTTTTATTCTTTAATAAACCAAACATTTCTTTAGCACTTACCATGGGTCATATTAATCTAAAAAAGATAAATAGAATCGTGGTAGATGAACCTTTGAGTTCATTGGAAGTGTAGGCACTTCTAGTCTGTGAATCCTACTTAGAAGGTAAGATGACCAAGAGGCCCTTTTCGGCCAAAAGCTATAGAGCTAAAGAACTGTTGGAACGGGTTCACTCTGATGTGTATGGATACATTTACCTGATGTACCATAAATCTAAATGCTTTAAGAAATTCAAAGAATTCAAGGCGGAGGTGGAGAAGCATTTGGGTAAAAATATCAAATCACTACGATCCGACCGTGGTGGAAAATACCTCTTTAAGGAGTTTAGGGATTACCTGTCATCAGAAGAAATTATATCCCAGTTAACTTTAGCGGACACTCCACAGCAGAATAGTGTAACAGAAAGAAGGAATAAGACTCTTATGGAGATGGTAAGGTCCATGATAAGTTATTTAGGTTTACCCAATTCATTTTGGGAACTCTCAATAGAGACAATGACTTATATTCTGAACTTGATACTTTGTAAGTCAGTACCTTCTACTCCAACAGAATTGTGGACTGAGCGTAAGTCTAGTCTGAAGCACATTTGGATTTAGAGGTGTCCAATACATGTGCTGAAAGAGAACGGGGGTAAGTTAGAACCGAGGACAGAAGTCTATTTCTTTGTGGGATATCCCGAGGGAACGAAGGGTGGCCTATTTTATAATTCCAAGGATCAGAAGGTCATTATTAGCATCAATGCCTAATTCTTATAAGATGGTTATATTATGGACCATAGGCTCGAAAGTAATATTATTCTGGAAGAAATGAGAGGAAATACCAGTATAACGGAAGGAGAACCATAAGTCACTAATATCCCATTGCCTTGTCGTAGTTAAAGGATTATCGTGACAGGTGCAAATCATGAACAAGGTGCTGATACACAGGGTTTAGATTCAGCACAACGTGTTACTGTTAGTACACAAACACAGGTAGTGCCTCATAGTAGTGGGAGGATTGTTCATCAACCTGATCAGTATATGTTCTTGGGAGAGCCTTTTGACAAGATTCTGACAGAACTAGATACCGAGCCATGTAACTACAATGAAGCACTTCAGGACAAAGATGCAGATCTTTGGCAAAAAGCTATGAGGATGTGATGTATGAGGAGCGTCCCGTGGAGATTTTAGATATGAAGGAACAGGTGTTGCGGGGGAGAACGATTGCTTATGTCAAAGTTCAGTGGGTTCATCACGGCGTTGAAGAAGCGATTTGGGAGCTTGAGTCTAGGGTTTGTGCAGATACCTGGAGTTGTTCACCTCGTGACCTTGTAGTGAATTTCGAGGGCAAAATTTTTTAAGGGGGGAGAGTTGTGAGACCCTGTACCAATTGATTTTTTTTATATATATGCATGTTAGGTGTTTTGACGCCTTTTTGGCATTTTTGCTTTAATAACCTTATATGCGTTTTGATGCATTTTTGGTTAAAATAAGCATGCGAGGTTGTTTCCCGGGGTTATAGGGAGTTTCTGTGCGAATTTTAAAAATTCAAAAAAAAAATATTTTAGAGATTTATAAATATCTGGAGTTAGATATTTTCAAAAGATATTTTTCAAAACTTAACTCCTAAGTTTTCTCAATTTTCTCTTTGCCTTCTCTTTAACTTCTCGGGGGCCCGGGACTTGGTTTTTGACGGACCAACAGCCGATCCTTGTTATTGGCTTCGTGGTCTACGCTTCCATCCGAATGGAATTTGATTTTGACGAAACTCGAATTTACACGTAGATCGAGGCGTCAGGTTTTTGACCCAATGAGGTAGTATCTCAGATTCTACTGCTGTATAAGGATACTATATGTAATCTTATGCCGTTTCACCATTTAAAAACTTATGAAATGTGATTTTATGTTCTAGATCTAATTTTGGGTTAAAACTATTTTTTGGCATTTCAGTTGGATGAAATTGGGAGTTAGATGTTTCTGGTGAGTGTTTGTGATAGCCTTGGGCTCAGGTATGCCTTTAGGTATCAAAACGGGTGTTTTTGAAGCTTAGTTTGAGGCTTGAAAGGTCAAAATCGTAGCTAAAAATGTTTTCTAGGCAAGTCCAGTCGACTGGACCCATGAGTTCAGTCGGCTGGATCTTGAGTTAGGAGGTTTAGTCGACTAGACTCGAGGGGTCAGTCGACTGAAATGTTTTCTGGTTCAAAAAATTGTTTTTCCAGAGTGTTTTTCAGTCGACTAGGGTGGGGTCCAGTCGACTGAAATGCTGGCTGTTTGCCTTGGCATTTTGGTGGTTCCTTTGGAGAAAAAAGTTGGGTTTCTTTTGAGAAAAAGGAGGGGTTTTTGATGGAAAATGTGTTTACTAGAGGTTTGGAGCTAACCCTCGGGGTTGAGGCTCAATTTTTAAAACGTTTTGATGAAATATATTTTTACATGTTTTGGTTTGATCTCCATGATTCATGGATTGGATCTCTTACTTATACATGCGTTGTATAACTGCCTTTGGGAAAAATATTTTGAAATGTTTGTTGATCTCCATGTTGATGGATGGATCTATATATGCATGTGCAATGTATATTTGAGAAATATTTTTCGTAGTTGAGCTACGGTACGGTTATTATACGATATCTAGATGTACCGGAATGACGTGTATTTGGCACGAGTTGCCCTCGGTGTAAGTTCGAAAACGTGCGCAGTATAGGTGCTCTGTGCCTCGGGTTAGTCCCTGTAAATTGAGTGGTTGGGTGCTCTGTACCCTCGAGTTTTGGGCCCATCAATTGAGCTTTACGTTGTGGTGCTATGTATAGAACCTGTGTGTATCTAACCTGTCCCATGATGTATGGGGATTAGATATTGGACAGGGGTCTATCGTTATTACCTCTGTCGTGTGATGGAGTCGGTACATAGGATTATATTCTTCTTCTTTTTCCACGATGGTGCGTTCCGTGAGGGAACAATGTTTTGATTACTATTTTTGCTTAACAATGGTTAGTTATTTGCAATATTTGCATCGCATGGTTTAAAGAATGAAAACAGAGTTTTATGTTAATAAAACCGTTTTGGGAGACTTGTGTAATCTGATGGGAAAATATCGGGTTTATGTAAAATCTTTTTGGGTTGTGGTTGAGTTTAGCTCCCCCTCATATGGTTGCATATTCTCTTACTTTACAGCTTATTTTCTGTTTCTATTGGGTTTCGGCTCACGAGTGGGATTTTATGTAAAACCATTTTTCAGGTGTTGCTGTGGATGAGGAGTAGCTTTGGTGGTGACCGCGGTGACGGAAGACTTTTATAGTTTTCCTTTTTGGTTTGCCTATTCCTGAAGGCAGGTTTTGTACGCCATAAAGCGATATACTGTATGCATGTCGGAACTGTATGTCATATATATATGAGAGATACACTTTGTTGGGTATTCCATCGGTTTCAACAGGTGGATTTTAATGTATGAAAACCTATATTTTCATATAAAACGGATGTTTGGTGAATTTTCACATGACCCCGGGTTTTGGGGCGTGACAACTCATCTCCCCATATTAAGATTCTCAATACCCGTCAATTAAATTTTATTACTTACAATTTAATTTAATTGGCATATTTAAAATTTCGTAAGCCCTTCTACTTAACTTATTTGACCACCGGATAATCAAATCCACCTGTAGGATTTGACCCGGTTAAAATTTATAAGCTTCTTTAAAGTGGTATCATCAATCCCGAACAATCGAGACGTGGATTCCGTCAATAATTAATATTCATCATATAATTAATACCGCTATCCAACTCACCAGGACTATAGACCCATAAAAGATCGCATCATCTAATGAATCAAAACAACGAATATTTAAATGTACGCAATTAATAATTATTTCGGAATTAAGAGTATAAGCACTCATAATAACCTTGGGGTGTGAATTAATTTATATAGTCAGTGTAAAATTAATTATCCCAATGTGTTCCTGTTCAATATACACAAAGTGTACTAGCACAGCGAGTCAGAACAATAGACGATGCTATTATCTATTCTATGTGACTAAGACAGGTCTACTAAAAGTCTGTGCTATAGTCATACCGATGGTTTGTCCATTTCCATCTAAACTGCGAACCAAACTTATATTCTGCAAGAACTTATAATCTGGTCTTTTGTATGCAAGCCGTACTCTACACATCAAATTAAATACTTTACAGAATAAAAGACAACTATGCATATTAAAGAAATGATATTGCATACAATGCTCATTAAGATTCTTATAAAATGAAAAAAATAATTTTATTAAAATAAAATTAAATACTAAAACTAAAAATAAATCCATGATTTTTAGTATACAATTCTGACAATCTCCCATTTATACTCAAAATCATGCTGCCATATATCTGACTCCATTGCCCTCTACATGACTATCGAAAGTCTAAGCCGGAAAGCTCTTTGTAAAAGGATCTACTAGGTTGTCTCTTGATCCAATCTTGGTCACACCAACATCACCCCTCTGTGTAATTTCTCGTATCATGTGATACTTACGCTCAATGTACTTTCCTTTCTTGTGGACTCCTGATTCCTTTGAGTTTGCAACCGCTCCGTTATTGTCACAATAAAGTGCAATAGCCCACTAAACTTAAGGCACCACATCTAGATGAAACAGAAAGTTCCTGAGCTAAACGGACTCCTTGGCAACTTCAGAAGCTTCCACGTACTCGGCATCCATGGTGGAATCAGCAGTGTATGACTGCTTGATACTCCTCCAACTAGTAGCTCCTCCTCCTAAGGTAAACACATATCCTGAGGTAGACTTGCAAAAATCTTTTTATAACTAAAAATCTGAGTCTGTGTATGCTAAAGGAACTAGACTGTTTGCCTGGTAAGCCAACATGTAATCCTTAGTCCTTTTCAGTTACTTGATTATATTCTTTACCGCAGCCTAATGCTCCTATTTTGGGTTAGATTGACATCTGCTAACCAAGCCAGCGGCAAAGCAGATGCCGAGTTTAGTATAAAGCATAGCATACATTAGGCTTCCTACTACCGAAGCATAAGGAACCGCCTTCATCTTCCCTATCTCATCAGTTATCTTCGAACACTGATATTTGGATGGACTGATTCTATACCTGAAAGGGAGAAATTCTTTCTTCTAATACAACATACTAAAATGAGCAAGGATATCATCTATATACTTTACTTGTGATAAGCCCAACATATTTTCTTTTCGATCTCGCAAAAGCTTGATCCCAAGGATGTGACTGGTTTCTCCCAAGTCCTTCATATTGAATTACCTAGATAACCATACTTTTACCGAAGATTTTGCCCCCACATCATTTTCAATGAGCAAGATATCATCTACATAAAGTACTAGAAAGACTACCACGCTTCCGTCACGCTTCTTGTTCACATAGGATTCATCTGGACTCTGATCAAAATCATAAAATTTTATGGCTTGATCAAACCGAGTATTCTAAGACCTCGATGCCTGCTTATGTTCATAAATAGATCTCTTAAACTTGCACAATATGTGCTCCTGGCCCATCAGTATGAAACCGTCTAGTTGTATCCTATAGATACACTCTTCAAGACTTCCGTTAAGGAAAGCTGTCTTGACATCCATTTGCTAGATTTCGTAATCGAAATCAGCCGCAACAGATAGACTTAAGCATGGTTATCGGCGAAAAGGTTTTCTCATAATCGATCCCTTCTTTCTAAGTGAACCCTTTTGCAGCAAGCCTAACATTGAAGGATTCAACCTTCCCGACTGCTCCTCTCTTTCTCTTGTAGATTCACTTACATTCGATGGGTTTTATCTCTTTAGGTGATTCTATAAGTGTCCAAATCTGATTAGAATACATAGATTCCATCTCCAAATTCATAGCCTTTTGCCAAAGAACTATATCTTTATCCTGGAGTGCTTCATTGTAGTTACAGGGTTCGATATCTAGTTCTCCCGAAATCCTGTCAAAAGACTCTCCTAAGAACATATACCGATCGGGTTGACGAATAACCCTCCCACTGCGATGAGGCACTACCTACGTCGTGTACTAGTAGAAATACGCTATGCAGAATCTGATCCCTATGCACCATTATCCACATGCTCATCAGGCATGTTAATGGTAGCACCCTAATTATGATCTATACCTGTCCCAATAATCCTCCCACTATGACGAGGTAATGGGATATCAGCGACTTGTGGTTTCTCTTCTGTTCTAGTGGTATTTTCTCTCAGTTCTTCTAGAATAATTTTTACTTTTGAGCTTATGGTCCATAATATAATTCTTTTTCAAAAATTGAGTATTGGTGTTAATAATGACCGTTTGATCCTTAGGATTATAAAATAAACCACCATTCGTTCCCTTAGGATACCCCACAAAGAAATAGACTTCTGTCATCGGTTCTAATTTACCCGCATTCTCTTTTAGCACAAGTGTTGGACACCCCCAAATTCGAATATGTCTCAGACTAGGCTTGTGCCCAGTCCACAATTATGTGAGAATAGAAGATACTAACTTATAAGGTACCAAATTTAGAATATAAGCCGCTGTCTCTAATGCGAGTCCCCAAAACTAATCGGGTAATCCTAAATAACTCATCATTAGCCTTACCATCTCTATAAGAGTCCTATTCTTTCTTTCTGCTACACCATTCTGCTACGAAATGCCCGGTACAGTTAACTGGGATATAATTCCTTTGAAGATACGTAGTTCCTAAACTCTTCAAAGAGGTACTCTTCACTACGGTCGGAATGTAGTGATTTGATATTTTTACTCAGACGCTTTCCCGCCTCTGCATTGAATTCTTTGAATTTCTCAAAGCATTCAGACTTACGGTGCATCAGGTAAATGTATCCCTACCTTGAATAGTCATCAACGAAACTAATGAAGTACTCAAAGCCACCTCTAACACGAATTGTCATAGGACCACACACATCAGAATGAATCAGTTCTAATAGTTCTTTAGCTCTATAGCCTTTGGCCCAGAAAAGCCTCTTGATCATCTTACCCTTTAAGCTGGATTGACAGACTGGAAGTGTCTCCACTTTCAATGAACCTAAAGGTCCATCTTATATCAGTCTATTTATTCTTTTTAGATTAATATGACCCAAGCGTAAGTGCCAGAAAAATATTTGGTTCATTAAAGAAGGAAACTTTCTCTTATACGATAAATTAGATGTGTTATTCAATTTAGTTAGTTATATTGTAGGAGAGATAGGAGATTCAACATACAGATTATCCACCAATGTACCAGAATAAATAAAATATTTATTTTTCTTAAAAACCACGAAATTATTAAAATGAACAGAATATTTATCCTTTATTATACTAGAAATCGAAATTAAATTTTTTCTAATTGAAGGTACATAAAGACACTCTTTTAGAAGTCAAATCCTATCTCTACTAAAATTGAGAGTGATAACTCCAACTTTAGCTGTTGTCACCCTTGTATTATTGCCCATATATAGGTATATTTCTCCATCACTAAGCTACCTGATTTTCTAGAACTCCTGCAAAGAATTACAGACATGATTAGTGGCTCATGTATCTACACACCAGATACCGATAGATAACACCACTAAACATGTTTCAAGTACTAGTGAACAAAAATTAACTGGTTTGTTATGCTTACTGAGAAAAATCAGACACTGCTTTTTCTAATGCCAAAACTGGTTAAAGTGATAGCACTTGCCTATCAACTTTTTCACACCAACTTTTGGTCCCTTAATTGCTTTTGGACCCATGCTACCCTGTTTCTGAACCGTTTTCTTCTTCTTGTCTTTCGACCTAGAGGAAGAACCTTTTTCATTCACATGCACAAAATCTGACTTCCTAAAAACACCATTGGTTGCTTGAAGTTCTTTAAGAAGTTTTGCTAATGAAAAGCTGAGTTTATTCCTGGTATAATTCAGGCAAAACTGCTTAAAGCTATCTGGCAGTGACTGAAGTATGATATCAACCTGGATTTTCCCGTCAATTTCAGCTCCTAGGACCTTCTGTTCATTCAAAAGACATATCATTTTCAGAACATGATCCCTAACTAAGGTGCCTTCAGCCATACTTGTATTTATAAGAGACTTCATGACCACCTACATAGCAGCACGATTTTGATCCTCAAATATTTTTTTGAGGTTCATAATCATGTCATACGCATTGAGCATTGACTGATGCTGATGCTCCAAAACATTAAACATGAAAGCCAAAATGTAATAGCGAGCCATCCGATCAGCTTTCTGCCATTTCTGATGGGCCCGAATTTTTTGTTTGGTCGCCCCCTCATTAGGTACTGGTGGACAAATTTCAGTTAATACAAATTTATAGTCCTCAGCAGTTAAAATAATATCCAAATTCCTTTTTCAGTTTACATAATTTGGTTTCATTAGTTTGTTTTCTTAGAGTATTGGTGCGAGTGGAATGAAAGTCATTTTAATTTTGAGAACCATATAATTAAAAATAACCATTAATTATGATGAGTAAAATTTTAAATTTATTTTAAAATTGGTTATCTCTACCATTTAAAAAAAAATTCGCCAATAGCCTGGTACCGTGTGAGTAACATGCCTCGATGGGAGGATGTCTACTATCCATCATTTATTTAGACAGGACAATTCTTATTAATTTTACTATCTAGGCAACTGACCCGGCCAAGTAAAATTAAATAGCTGATATAACTTTGGTCTAGTAAATAATAGCAGTGACTCACATGGAGAGAATACTATTATTTACAAGTAAATGTTAACCATCTCCTAATTCCAAATCAATCGCTTCACAATGAATCCCTTCAGATGAAGAAGTGATCCACACTAACAATCATCTAGAATTATCCCTATAGGAGGTCCATACTGGCAATATCGCAATTAATTCTGTTCGATAGGGAGGAAGGCCTTACTGCTAATACGCAGATTTAATTACTTCACCTACAAACTGGTGATAGAGACCACGGGATTTATCTGTGAATAAATTTCATCTCCCACTTATATTTTTAAAATATTTTTTAGAATTATAAAAATTTGTTTAATTAAAATAAATTTATTAATTTCAAAAATTATATGATCCGAAAGATTCCAAAACATCTTTCCGTGTATATGATTCAAAAGATTTCGATTTGCCAAACCATCTTTTCGTATTTTAATGCGTAACAAATAAAATAACCGATGAATGCACAATTTTTTCTTTAGGTTTATAGTTAAGGTAGTGATTAAAGCCATTCAAAATATTTTATTTTTACGTTACACATTTTTCAAAAATAATAATTTATTAAGATTAAATATTTTTTTATTTAATTAATCTAAAATTTAGAATTAATATCCACATATTTCAAAGATATCTAATTTAATAAAAAAATCATCTTAAACGTGTTATTTTGTAAAAAAGAAAATATCTAAAAAAAATTTCATTTAATTAAAAAATTTTAATTAAAAGAAAATTTTATTTTATTTTTCATTACAAAATTTTAATTAAAATCGAATTTTTTGAATTAATTAAATAAACAGGAATATATAAAATAGATATATATCATCGACGCAGTTTAAAAGAATATAAATACAAGATTTGTATATATCTCGATTTTATGATCAAACAGAAACTCTGATGAACTTTAGTCTCCTGTTGAAAGATAAACTATAATCTTTCAATTCTTTTTTGAATCAGTTTTCTGCATCCAAGTTGCATCAGGATTCCTCGATATGCAGTGTTATACATTTACAACACTCCCTAGCTCGAACATATGATAAAAGACGAGCTAAAACACCCTCGAACCACCAGCACCACCACCGGCCAATCGGCGCTGCCAGCGCCGCCGCACACCGCCGCACACCATCGATTCAGGTGGCTTTTCCGCTTCTCCCAAGCTCTGTTCTTGACACCATTTTTTTTTAAATAACTCTCAAAAAATACTATTTTTTTGTAAAAATCCTGACTCGAAAAAGGGTTCAAAACAGTTTTCGATGGCCGTTGAAGACAGCATCGCCGCTGCCCTATGCCGCTACCCGTTTGGGTTTTTTCAGCGGTGGTTTTAGTTCCCGTTTCCTCCTGTTTTTAGCACTAATGTCCAACATGTTACCATGAAGAATGCCTCGAAAACAGTCACGAAAGAGCCTAAAAAATAGCCCCGAATAGTAGGGATGGCAATGGGGCGGGGCAGGGCAGGATCGGGGATTAGTTCCCCCATCCCTGTCCCCTATTTGATCGGGGCGGGGACGGGAAAAAATATCGGAAAAATAGCGGGGAACGGGGCGGGGATGGGGATATTTCAGGTATAATTTTTGAGATTTAAAAGAGTAATATTAATAAAAATTATAAATAATGTAATAAATAAAAAATAATAGTTGATGAATTAATATAACT
>JAULJZ010211004.1:0-42117 GCA_032270985.1 Heliamphora pulchella | reverse complement strand
CATATCTATAGTCCTCCTCTCAGAAGAAGGGCGCCCATGTAGCTTCCAACACGAGCTCTGTAAATGTCCTTGCTCTCTACAATAATAGCAAGACCGGGTGTCACGTCTACCTCTACCTTTGTCTTGTCCGGCATCACGTCCTCTACCTCGACCTCCTCCACGAGATACACCCAGGGCTGTATGATCATTCTGGTCAGCAGCGGTAATACGAGACTTTTTACGACTAACTGCTCTACTCATCCTCCTGAAGACCTCAAATAAGGAGAGAATATCAGACCCAGCCAAATGACGCACCCACACCTTTAATCATTAATATACGGACCGAAAATCACACCACCAACTCATCTTCACAAAATAAGAAATACTGCAGTAGCCCTTAGACCCTCAAACCAGCAGTCGGTGAAAGACCCTCAAACCGCAAATCACACAATCATCGAAAAAGTTGCCGGTCGCCGAAAAAGTCACCGGAACAGTTATCGGCCGCCGAAAAAGTCGCCAAAAAATAAAAAGGTCACCGAAAAAGCGGCAGAGGGTGATATCGATGCTAAGCAAGAACAAACGACGCTGGAAAGTGAGAGAACAGGGGCTGTCGACGCTAGAAAGAGTGAGAGCAGAGGTCGCCGGCGCTGGAAAAAGGGAAAAACAGGGTCGACGGTGCTGGGGGAGGCTATCGGAGGGTTGTGAAGGGTCGCCGGTGCTGGAGGAGGCTGTCGGAGGACTGTCGGAGGGCAGTAAAGGGTCGTTGGGGTTCGTGGCTTGGGTTTCAATGGTCGGCGGGGTTCGTGGCTAGGGTTTCGGTGGTCGGCGTGGTTGTATAAGGGTCGTAGAGCTTCGTGGCTAGGGTTTCGGTGGTCGGCAGGGTTCGTGGCTAGGGTTTCAGTGGTCGGCGGGGTTTGTGGCTAGGGTTTCGGTGGTCGGCATGGCTGTAAAAGGGTCGTAGAGGTTTGTGGCTAGGGTTTCGGTGGTCGACGGGGTTCGTGGCTAGGGTTTCAGTGGTTTGTTGTTGTTAGGGTTTCCCAAGGAAGGTGGCAGGTTTCTGGGTTTGTTGCTGGCCACGTGGCTTGTGGTGACTGTGGCTGGTGACTGTGGTTGGAGGCTGGTGGCTGGTGGCTGTTGGCTGGAGGATGGAGGTTAGGATTAGGGTGGCTCTAATATCATATTAACCGTAATGGAAAGCCGTACCCAAAAGATAGGCGAGTACTCTTATTTATAATAAAAAGCTAAGCCATACTATTGCATCCCTACACTCACACGCAGAATAATAGTAAAGATACTACTAAGATATATATATATCTAACAAAAGGAAGAAACTTAACTGAGAAGTTTTAAAAATATCATTTGAAAATATCTAACGTCAAATATTTATAAGTCACGAAAATATCTTTTTTTTAAATTCGCACCGCAATGCCCAACAACCTCGTGATCCAACCCCACATACATATTTAAGTCTGATCATGCATCAAAACACATATAACGCATATAAACATGCTGCAACGAAAACACTAAATGCCCGTTAAAAAACGTCGAAAAAAAAACGGATCAGGGTATCACATTTACGGTAACGAGAAAGGGTTTTATTTTTTCAAATTCAATAGCGTGGAGGCTATGGAAAATGTTTTAGATCGAGGGCCTTGGCATTTCTCTGGGAAGCTCCTTATTCTTAAACGTTGGAGGAAACGTTTGTGTTTAACCAAGGAGGCTATGTCCAGTATTTCGGTGTGGGTCAAGCTCCTCGACCTATCGTTGGAATTTTGGAATGAATAGTGCCTAAGCAAAGTTGCTAGTGTCTTGGGTGTGCCTTTGTTCTTGGATCGGGCAACAGACACTAAGCAACGTATTTCCTACGCCAGAGTTTGTGTTGAAATTGATGCGTCCAAACCTTTGAAGCATGAGATTACTATTAGGTGTGAAGGGGAATTAGTTCCAATTCGTGTTGAATTCTAAGGTCTTCCAGATATTTGCTTGACCTGTAAAGCTTTTGGGTATGGGACAAATACGTGCAAATTTACTCTACCAAAGGCTAAAGTTGAAATATCTAATGATCACAGTGACTGGACTCAAGTTGGGAAGGGTAAAGTGGTGGTTCTGGTTGCTTCTATTATGGAGAAGTTCGGTTCTAAGTCCCCTCAAGTTCAGTTATGTGAGGTAACTCAAGAGAAGGGTCCCAGTAATGAGGAAGATAATGTTTGTCATATTGAGCCTCATGATAGCACTCTAACAACAAACTAGCATGTCCCCATACTTAAGGAACCAGTAGCCTTTGTAGACATAAGGGTTGTTGAAGTGCTAATTACAGTAGATGATGGTGGTGTTGTGGCCCCTCCCTCTACAGTAAAGCAACCTTTCGGTGCCAAGGGGGGAAACAATAAAAAGAAGAAGAAAAGGTGCTTTGGCCTTCAAACTGGTAATGGTTGGTTTTTGTTAGTGTCTGGTTGGTCTTGCTGCTGCATTTGTTCTTAGGTTTCATTGCTTCTTTCGGCAATTTGATGCCTAGTATGGGTGCCTAGAGTATTGTTTTGGGGTTTGCATAATTTGGGTTTTTGTTTGTTGCTTATTTTAGTCCTGTTCTTGGCTCAGTGTAGTCTGCTCCAGGGCTGGTTGTGGGTTTTTTGTTTTGCCTGGTTGTTTAGGCACAGGTACCTATCCGTTAGGTTATGGGTAGGGAGTTTTGGGTTGTTCGTGATCCTTTGTTATAGGGTTGATGTTGTCATGTAATGTCATTCCAGCCGTGGGTAAGGAGTTTTGGGTTTCGTAAGTTGTTAGTTTCCTTTTGTTATGTTGGTAAGTGATGTATCTACCTAGGATATACCTCTTGAAAACATATACATTTTTCTTTTCTTTATGTTACAATTAATTACCCAAAAAAATTCGTCGAATTACATGGAACACTCCTTTAAAGTAAGATAGTCTAGAATCCTACCGTAAAGAGTTAAAAACTCGACGCTTTGACTTTCCTCAAAAAACTAACGTCGTCGAAATGAGATTCCGTTTGGATGGATGCGAAGCCCTCAACGTGTACAACACCATTCTATTCTTGCAACGCCAAAAATCACACCCAGAGTGAGAAGAAATCTAGAGAAAAGGCTAGAGTTTTAGGTTATCTCCTAGAGAGAAGGAGGAGAAGCTTGCAACATAAGCTTGGGACCAAGAACCAATGTTTTGATCTGCTCCACGGGCACTTAACCCTAACAGACCGATCGATTGGTCTTAATCGGTCCTGCCCAGAAAATTTCCAAATCTTGCACCATAATGCCTAAACAGTTTGGGATTAATCCTATCATGCATTTTTAAGCCACAACATGTATTCATCACATAGAAATAAACCATTTTATATCAACTATATGTAATTTATAACACGTCGATAAAATGCTGCAAAATAAAAAGAAACCAAACCTCACATCCAACATTTACATTTTCAAACTAGAGGAGTTGTCTTGAGGTAGCAAGTCGGGTACAAAATTTCTCACATTAAACTCCGAAGGGGTTGGTTGCGGGTTTATATTTCTTTAACCCGGTATATACCCAATCTACCGATAGTATATAATAATTATCGTATTTTTACATACGATAAATCTCTACCTCATATATATATTTATATTTATATATTTTTTTATAATTTATAAAGAACAAATTAAAATATTTATGATTTTAATCACTATTTTATATATTGTGAATATTTTTCAATAAATATTTGTAAATATTATTATTAGAGATATTTAATTATGTTATTATTATTATTGAATGATTGCTGAAATTTTTAATTAGTTTTTTACTTTATTTGTTAAATGTGATTTTTTTAAAAAAAATTACAATAAGTTTTTTATTTTTTATAAACTAAGTTAAGAAAATAATTTTAGAGGTTAATAACTTTTCGACCCCCCAAAAAGCCGAAATCGCGTGTTGAAAGCGTCAAAAAATATTACCCAATCCGTTGGTTTTAATAATTAGTGGATTGACGGTGGGTTGAAAAAGTAGTCCTGCCAAAGATGCGTTGATTGAAAAAAAAATTTGCACCTACCCAACCCAAACTGCGCACACCCCTAGTTTTGGGTACTCTATAGACCAGTTGGGAGTGCTTGAAGAAGTCATTGATCAAAGAAAGAAAGGAAGCTACCTAACAAACTCACAATAAAATATCGTACAATACATATCGTATAATACTCACTACAAATTTAAGGGCAAATAGACAGACAATTTATCAATTTCAATAGGGCAAGCATATATAAGAACAATTATGTAAGTGCGTGATACAGATGAATGCAATGCAATTACCCAACTAAATGTACTTCGAGAACAATATCATGAATTCAATGCCGGGAATTACAGAGTCAACTTGATGAAACCTGATTACCGAACCCATCCTCGCCTCGTTGCGAAAGGTAAACCCTCACCTTGGCTACATGCCTTAGCCGTTTTACACAATGGCAACAGCGTGGGGACTGGCCTTTATCCAATTTTGCCCATCCTTATTTTAGGCCAACCTATCCCACCTTAAGGACCAGAATGCTCGTTAGGCGTCAACCCAAAGTCTAATTAAAGCTAGTGACGAGCCCATGGTGCCTAATCCCCCTTTTTTTCATAAACAATCTCCTATTTTATTTTTAAATATGGCAATCAGGGACGTCCTAAATCCAAAGCCACAGAAAGAACGATTTCTATATAACCCAACCCAAATTGATAGGTACGAAAGAGACTCTGATAACTCAAGATGCAATGTAGGAATGCTCATGATGTGCAATATGTTTTTCGTATACAATTAATTATAACATGGCATGCAAATACGGTATAGCACATGGTACAATATGCTAAAGCTTAGAGTACAAGCATGCGAAGCATAAATCATGATTTATGTGACATAGGATCGAACTATCGGCATGGGTTCATTTTATCAAAATTATCATTTTCATACATCAATTATTCACCAAGTTCATATAAAGTCCATAAATTCAAGTTTCACAAAGCAACACGCTATTCGTACAATTGGCCAAATTTAGGTAAATATTTAATCGCTAATTTTAAAGTTGCGACAATGTTTTAAGGTATTTAGGCATGAATTTAATTTATGAAATTTGAACACCAATTAGATAAAATTATTTCCTACAACTTTCATATTTAACACTAAGATTAGATCTTATGGAAAAAATGTCATTTATTTTATTTAAGTAAAAATCGTTCAGCACTTTACAGAGGAAAATGCCAAAATTGGGCCTCTGTTGGCCACCGTTTTGAGGCATCAATTCAAGGGCTATGGGTCTGATTTTTGGTGTGATTTTATTTTAAGATATCCCCTACAAATTTCATATTTTGTGTTAGGGCAAGTTGTTTAGAAAAAGTTAGTGATTTTGGCCAATTTATAAAAAGGGTTCAATAAGCCTAAAAATGGTCTATAGAATAGGTTTTTAACAGCAAATGCTCAAAACCTTTGGGGTACTATCCGATGGTATTTTTGGCTACTTTTTTCTCAATAATTAGTTTAATATATTAGCTACACTTTTCATGTTTACCACGTTTGGATTTAGCCATTAAAAACTTAGGGTTTGGGTATCAGAAAAAAGGTGTGACAGAGGGCTCTGTCAGTCATTAAGTCACAATAGTGACTTTGGGAAAGGTTTTGACCTATCACA
This sequence comes from Heliamphora pulchella, assembly GCA_032270985.1. Classification (NCBI taxonomy): domain Eukaryota; kingdom Viridiplantae; phylum Streptophyta; class Magnoliopsida; order Ericales; family Sarraceniaceae; genus Heliamphora; species Heliamphora pulchella. The sequence continues at coordinate 36,493 of JAULJZ010211004.1, read as the reverse complement.
ACTTTGTATTTTTGGCTAATTTTTGGTGGACAGTAAGAGAAACGTGTTCTCTACAAGTTTTATGTTTTGACCCAGCTCGGTTCTCACTCTAAATTAGGATTTTTGGATCTGCAACTCAGAGTAGTAAAAATCTAACACTCTTTGAAAAAAATGGTGTATCGGGAGTTCTACCCAACGAAAATCATTTAAAAAATATTTTGTATGAAAAAAAAATTCAAAAATCTAGGTTTGTACGTAAAAATCACATTTAGATCATTTTTCTACAATTAGTTATGATGTTTTAAAGTCCGTGGCAGAATATTGGTATGCATAGAAAAATCAGGTTAATTATTTAGGGTTTTGTTAGCTTAGCTCATGTTGTGTTTATTTTTGATTTATTTTCTTTGCATGGATGTCATATACTCATACAAACCAAAACTCCAGAATATATTCAAGCCATAAAACTCAAAAATATTCACATGCAAGCACATGCAAGACTTAATCTTACACTAACGGTCCACAATATGCTCCTACGACGCATTTTTGAGTTAATCTTTGTTTCTTATTTTTAGGGTTGATTATAGAGATGGATTAAGGGATATTTTATGAGAGATTGAAAGAAGATTTTAGAGGATTTACTTACCTTATTTGATGCTCAAAAGATTGTAGAATGTATGAACTTATCTTTAATGCTCACACCTTGAACCTTTCTTCCTTCTTCTTCCTTCCTTCTTTCTTCTTCTCTCCTTCTTCTTCTTGAGAACACTTAGGATATTTTTTGTGGTCTCTCTCTCACTCTCTATGGCCAAACCTCCCGTAGAGAATAGGAGGGTTTGGTATGTTTTTATACAAAAATTATAATAAAGGATAATTATTGTATATAATTTTAAATTTAAATTTTTCTTGATTCCTATTGGTTGGATGGGGTGGTGTGACCTTTTTAAGACTTATAAATCTGATTTTGGAAGCTTGGGAAGTCGGCTAAGGGCAGGTTTGGGGCAGACAAATCTGATTTTGTATTAAATTAGGAATTAAATTAAGTTTTAGTACCATTTTGTGAAAGAAAATGTATAAAATATTAATTTTATGTATCTTTTTAGTATCTAAACCTACTAAAATCTATTATATTAATATCTTTATAATTAATTTAGTCTTCTCATGATTTTTCATAATTTTAATAGTATTTAATTAAATATGTGTAGACTTTTAAGTTAAATTAAGTTAGTTTGACAAGAATTGACTTTTTGACTTATTTATTGTGTAGAGATTTTAAATAATAATTTGTTTGCTTTTGTTGACCTATATTATTATATTATTATGTATATTACTTGTATAAAATGTATTAGGTCATTATAATGCTTAACTTATACATTTTTTTATTTTTAAACTTAAAAAGGCAAAAAATAACTTTTTGAGCACAATGCCCTAGGTGGCCGCCCATGCAAGGGTAATTTTGTCATTTTTGTTGTTATTTTTTTTATTAATTAATTGTGTATAAATATCTAATTTTAGGTATCCATGTGTTAAATTTTAAATTTTTAGGACTTTTTACTATACTAAGGGCAAAATAGTTATTTTATCCTAATTATAAAAATTTTTTATTTTTAATTTTATATTTTATTTTATTTACTTAATTTATGCTGTTACGAGACTTTTCTGAGTATTAGGGTTTTACCTATGAGTATTTGATCTTTTTAGGGTTTCCGGGTCAATTTAGGGTTTTGGGTTGAGTTAGAGTTTCCATCTTTCTAGCGACCTATGATCTTGTTAAGTAACTGTCGCTAAAGCTAGGGTTTGGGGTTGAGTTGCTAACATGGGTTGTTACAATCTGGATGGTTACTAATAGGGTCCGAACCGGGGTGCTACAATCTATCCTCCTTAAATAAATTTCGTCCTTGAAATTTCATGAAAAAGGTTGTAGATGGTTATTTGTATCTTTTCTCTTCGAAGTTGTGCCCTTATTTTCTTGTGTCATTCGTTATTGAGGTGTGGACAAGATCAGGTTTATACGTGTATCATTCTGGGTAATGGTTGTTTAGTCTTATTAATATCTTACGCTGACAGCCATATAATTTTTCAAAGATCACGTTGCATATCCGTGGCGTGGGAGCTGTTTGACTAGTTCTAACCTAAAAGCCTTTGTTCTTCAAGTGTATCATTTCTCAGGACAATGCAACAAGTCTAACTAACGTATATCTAAGATTTTGCGAATTCGGGCGTATCTCTGATCATCAACGAATTCTCCTTTTTCCCTTGGGAAGATGAGCCTTCTGTCTATTGATACTCTTATTGATCAAGCTGTATCATCCTTCCCGAACAGCCCGTTCCATTTTCACAAATATTGTAGTTTCTTTTCCTTGGTAGAGGGCATTCAAACTTTTTACGTCCGAACTTATTACAATTAAAGCAGACTATTGAGCTTGTCTTTGTGAACAGTGGACAGTCCCCTCATCGCTCTCTGGTTGGTCAAGTTGCACCACCTTCTTTAACCCACTTATTTTTTGCTACAACAAATTTATTTGATCCTTGTAGCTCTGGTCTGGTTGACGGTGGTTGTAGTTTAATCCTCTTCATAGTGGGCACTCAGATCTTTAATGTCTGAGCTTTCGGCATTGATAACAGATTTTTAATTTTGGTGCCCTTTTTCTCAGTTGTTCCCTTTGGTCACCTTGAGAGTAAGGTTCCGAGCGTGTGATCTTTTTGTTATTCCGTAGTGGTCTTCTTTGATTGTCTTCTCCAATTCTTATCGGGCAGTGCATCATCTTATGTTCTAGCTGGTTGCACCTATAACAAGTTCTTATAGTTCGTTGTTGTTGCTTTGTGGCCTTAATCCAAAACTATGTTGTTTGAAAAAAATTCTTCTTCTCAAGTGCTGGGATATTCTATACCCTTAAGTCTGATAAGTACCATGATCTTTCCTGGGGTGCCTTCCTTTGGGATCGATCCAAATTGGCTATTAGATCTTGCAAAATTTGTGCCAGGCTCTAGACTTCCATTTCCTCTTCAGTTTCGCCTACTTTTGCTGAACATCCATGGTTTTGTTTTTGTCCCGCCATCTTTAAAGAAAGAGAAAAGGAAAAAGGGGGTAACGGAACTGTTCGCTAAAGTTGGTTCTACTTATTAGGTAAAAGCATGACACTCAATCTTCCTATTAGTATGAAAAGTCTTATTCAATGAAATTCTATCGTTCTTTACCATAGATTGTCATCGCATGGCTACTATTTTGGGTTTTATATGAATTTTTGTTATTATATTCTAGGTCTCACTTTATTGACTAGCAGAGATCTATTCCAACCAAATCAGTACTTTTTTTTTGTAGCTACCGATGTGTCGTGAGATTTAACCAGCGAATGATTTTGGTGAGGCGATCCAATGTAACTTGAATGTTGTTGTGCTTCTAATGCGATCTTGACGCTCCTGATGATGAAGTCCGTTGTCATATATTTTGGTTTCTATTCCAGTCTTTTCAAGTGTTGTACCGTTTCTTTTAGCTTTGCCGTTGTTCCTTCATGTATTAGTACGTAGGGTTTGAACGTCTTTTCCATTGACTGGATTATTTTTCTTCTATAGTTGGTCACTCTAGGGTAAAATGAGCGTGATAAGGGTATGGTTAATGCAAATATCGAGTCATGTGATCTATTTTGGTTTGATAGTTAATTCTCAATCAGGCTCCTGATGCCCATGGTTGTTGTCAAAATTCTTCATTGAAGGTGGGGATGACAGTATTCGGATTCCAACATTTTGGTGGAAAGGCTGACGTGAATTTTGATGCGTACGAATACTCTTCATTTATTTGCATACTAAGGTTATCCTAAACTCGAGGTTACTTCTTGTTTTCCACTTCTCTACTGTCGGTACGAATCTTTTGCTTCCCGGGTTATTGGATTTGTAGGTTCCTTGAAAAGGACAGTTAATTGAATAAACCCTTACTTAACCATTCATGCAGTTGGGGGTTTCGGTCTTCAAAACTTCGTTAAACGCGGACGTTGACGATACCTTAAGTCGTAATGTTGAGGAAAGATTGCCCCATGATTTGAAGAGGTGTTAAGAGGTTCCCATGCATTGTTCTAGTCTTCCGTGAAAGCGTTGAAGCCTAATAATGTAATATCTTGACGATCGTCGTCACTCACAGACCTATGAGTAAGGTTTTGAAGATCAACGGACAAAACACGTTTGGAGTTTAATAAGGACAGTTTCACGAAAAGCGATCATAAGGCGGTGAATAGGTAAGCGCTTAGCTGAGAATTTTCAAATGGTATGAGCACGAGATGCAACTCGGATTAGAATATCTTAGGTGGGACTCTCAGACGGTTCAAAGGCAAGGGATCATAGTTAAAGCAATCACCGTTGACCTAGGTTGAGAGGTCGGTTGAGGCTCAGACGCATTAAAGAAAAGAGATCAGCTACTAATAAACATTATAGAGAGGAGGTTCTCGAGATCAATCTGTACAATATCTGAAAGAGGTACGTTTTAGCAATGGGTAGCCAAACTAGATAATTGTCTTGAAGTTGCGTTGGCCTAACGTATTTCAATTCAAGCATCCAAGTCAACTCCCTATGTTGGGATTTCAAGAGTTTTAAAAATTGTTTCAGTCGGATGTAGTATTAAAGTTAGGAAAAAACGAATGGTGGTGAAGGATCTTGGCGATATCGAACGACGTTGAGTTCTACAATTAAAGAGTTTGTCCAAGGATGATGACTTGCACTGAAGGACAGTCAAACGTGAGTACTAGTCGTCATCTAGGCATGACTTATAACCAATGAAAATTTCAGGAATAAGGGTATTTTCTAGGATGAAATTTCCAATAGGGTTGCCAATAAGACTTGGGTGTAGAAGGATTACTACGAATGATACTGGTAGCATTGTTGAGGATCAATGTTATTAGAAGCAAAGAATTTTAACTGGGTATAAGAGTGGATACAAGGGTCTGGGAAGAGAAACTCATAAGGGTGAAGTTGCAGGATTTTAATGGTGGTTTCCGCAAAACTTAGGCTACTCTGAGTGCTTTATCATCTAGGGGTTAGTTAACTAGTGGTTTGATCGTCTATTAGCCATCTTAAAAGAGTGTCGAGATTTGGGGGTTGTTTCCATTCTTAATTGTCTTCATGTTTTGAGATATTGCAAAATTTAGTTTGAGGTTATGAGATAGCTTAGGAAGAATTTAACAACGAGCACTTACATTTCATCCAAACATATAACCATTACAAAGTTTTCAAGAGTTCACCTAATACAAGCATAACATTCAACGAAGGAAAAACACAACACCTATCATGCTAAGGCCTAAATAAACTGATGTAGATAGAAGTAGCGAATAACTGAATCACGCTCCCACGTCGCCTCGTAGATACTGTAACAACGCCACTGCACTTTCACGTGCCAAAAGTCCTCCGGCCCCATGTGAGTCCTGTTGATTATGGCAACTGGTATCTCCAGGTACATTTTTGGACTGTTGAAGTCGATTTTTGGGTTGCGCGGGTTGATGATTCCACTCTTTTCTCTGGGTTTTTGCGCCTGCATCCACATTGCATCCATCCTATCCCCTAGTAGTCTTTTGAATCCCAGTGGCACCTTCAGATGGTAGGTGGTTTCATCATATCTCTTCAACACCCTTAGTGGTCCCATGTACCTTGGAAAAGACTCGGGCTTTTTCCACTTCCACGTCCTCTCAGGAAATACTCTTGCATACACCCGTTCTCTGATACGATAGTCCTGGCAATAATCCTAACAGCTCCAGTAGATTATTGCGTCCATTGCTTCATCATCATCTGGCTATGGTAGCGGCGCCTCTAGTGGATCATAAAGAAAGCGATGGCTTGCTCCTCGTTCTCGCTGTCGTCCTTAAGTCCCTTCTCATCATCTGCTCTGAAGTCTGTCTCGTCCCTTACTACATCAGGTTCTTCATTTACTCCTACTTCCTCGACCTCCTCTTCTTGCTGGACTAGCTACTCATCTGGAAACATCCATGCTAATGAAAATACGTCTGTCGGGTCTTGCTCTTCAGTGGGTTCTTCCTCAGGGTCTGAGTCCTCTAGTTCCGGTGTTGCCCATGGTTCCCCAGCCGGTTCTGCATCGGATGTCATCCTAAAGAAAGAAAGAGAAAATTCTAAGGTAAAGATTTTAAGTTGTTAAAATTATATGTGATAATTTAATAATACAAACATTCTGCAGAGTTTCTATACTACAGAACTTGATATCTCCGATCTCCCAAGGTCTAAAGGTTCACTAAACTTAGGCTCTGATACCAACTGTGACGCCCCGTCCTCCGGGCACGTCGGGACATACGTAACTATAAATAAGAAAAATATTCTAACCATGCATTCATATTTACATACGATAATTACTGCATCATTAAAGGTTTAGAATTTGTTCAAAATACTTAATGATTACAGTCATCTAGAAAATTTCAACAAAAGTTTCAATATGTTCGTGGAAAACTTAACAAAAGATCAAAAAGAGAAGATTCCACATCTTCAAGCGGCGTTGTTGGTGTCGACTAGCTCCTGCCACTCTCCGCCTTCCCCAAAGTTTTCTTCTTCAACGAACACACCTATCTCAAATGGTTCTTCTTCTTCACCTGTGACACGAATGCCATGAGCCGAAACCCAGAAAAAAATTTTCTAAACCGTCTAACAAATTCACAACAAAATATCCTACAATACATATCGTATAATACCCACTACAAATTTAAGGGTAAAGAGACAGACAATTTATCAATTTCAACAGGGTAAGCATATATAAGAACAATTGTGCGAGTGCGTGATGCAGATGAATGCAATGCAATTACTCAACCCAACATACTTCCAAAATAATATCATGAATTCCACGCTGAGAATCACAGAGTAGACTTGATGGGACCTGATCACTGAATCTATCCTCGCCTCGTTGCGAAAGGTAAACCCTCACCTTGGCTACATGCCTTAGCTGTTTTATGCAATGGCAATGGCATGGGGATTGGCCTTTATCCAATTTTGTCCATCCTTATTCTAAGCCAACCTATCCCACCTTAAGGATCATGATGCTCGTTAGGCATCAAGCCAAAGTCTAATTAAAGCTAGTGACGAACCCATGGTGCCTAATCCCCCTTTTTATCATAACCAATCTCCCATTTCATTTTCAAATATGGCAACCAGGGACACCCTAGATCAAACACCCTAGATCAAATATGGCATTAATTACTTTGTTCCCTAACTTTTTCTATATAAACTAAGGCCAAACACCTTCTTCCCCTTGAATATTTCGGTGCAGAGAGAGGGAGAGAGACCAGATCTATAGTATTCTTGAGGGTCAATGGAGGTTTGAGAGAAGAAAGAAGAAGAAGAAGAATGAGGGATCCAAGAAAGGGGTCATTGGAGACCATGCTTTTAAAGCTAAGTCCAAATCCATCATCCACCATCATTTGATCTCTCAAACATGTAAGTAAAACCTCTAAATCTTATATTTAAGATCCCTTAAAATATCCCTCAACCCATCCCTTTAAACACTGTAAAAATCAAGAACCGAAATCGAACTGAAAAGGCATTGTAGTTAAGACTTAGGGGCTGTTGAGTTTTTGGATGATATGAGATGTTGTATATTGTTATCTTTGAGTTTGATGACATCTAAGCGTGCTGAAGCCTTGATATTAAAGTCTAGAACACAAGCATGCAAAGAAATAGAACAAAAATTTGACATGACATAAGTAGAGGACTTAAACCTTAAGAGATTTAATTTTTGAGAACATTGAGGTTTCTGCCCAAAGATTTGAAATACCATAACTCAATGTAGAAAATTGATCTAAGTATGATGTTTATGTTCATATTTAGATTTTTGTATTATCTTTTATCCAAAGTTGGAAACCCTATTTTAAAGTGAGATCCGAACTTTATTCAAAACATGAAAGTTGTAGATAACATGTATATATATCTACCCACAAAAAATGAGAACAAAATATTGAGTTTTTATAGGTCAAAACTCTTTTAAAAGTCTCTGTTGAATTTCAGCCCTTGAGGAATATTCTGTTACATATTTTTATATAGCCCAAAACACCTATTTTTAGTGACCTATTCCAAAAGTGGTTTACATGAAAATTGTAGCTAACCTATTGAAGTACCTGCTTCCCAAAAATTAGACCTTAAAGCTTCGGGATGATACCCCAAAACCGTTTTAAACTCTGTCCAAAACCAGCTCTGCTGAGTTTTGGCGGTTGACAGAATCTACTTTTTAAAATGACCAGAAATTCTAACTTTTTTCAAACAACTACCCTTACCTCTAAACATGAAACTTGTAGGGGATATGTTAAACTAGGACTTATTGAAAAATGGACTTATTTGGACTTCATTTGATACCTCAAAATCGAGAACAGAAGCATAATTTTGGATAAAATCTGGAGAAAGTGCTAAACGTTTTTGCTTAGGATAAAATGTTTACCCATTTGCCTTAGGATTTCGCCTTGGTGTTAAATATGAGAGTTGTAGAAAATATTTTTATCTAAATGGTGTATAAAAATTATAACTTGATTCCAAGTCTAGATACCCCAAAACTTTGTCGTCCCTTTTAAATTAATACTTGATTTTAGCCTTAAAATTTGTTGAGTGTATGTTTGAGTACCTATCAATATGAGGATTTATTTGAATTAGTTGATTAGGGATTTTAAGAGAATGTATGATGATTTAGAACTCATGCTGTTATTTTTGAATCATACCTTAAGAATTGTGTTTCACATACTTGTACTTTATATTTTGCGCGTTATATCATGAATCTTACTATGTTAGTTGATGTCATGCTATAAATAGTTGCACTTGAGATCCATATTGTACATCACTGACATTGTCACTTGCATCTTGGCATATTGGAGTCCATCTATGCAAACCGTTGTTAGGATGGGCTGTGTTGAGATTATCGTTCTTGGTTCTCAATCTAGAGCGTCCCTAGTTGCCATTTTTTGTAAATGATTTTGGCTTGTACACCCTGGGTTCGTCTCCAGTGTTTGAAATAATTTTGGCTTATACACCCTGGGTCCGTCCCCGGTGTTTAAAATGATTTATGGATACTGTTGAGCACCATGGGTTCGTCACTAGCATTCTGATTTCGATAGTTTGGGCTTTGGGTAATTCGGAGATAGCCTAATTCGGCTGACCTAATCCCACTGCAGTGATAATTCAGAGATAGCCTAATTTGGTTGAGCTAATCCCATTGGGTAATTCGGAGGCCCTAATTCGGCTGACCTAATCCAACTACGGTAGTAATTCGGAGAGAGCCCAATTTTGCCAGTTCTAAACCCCTCATCTTGGTACTTTGTGTAATGTGAACGTTTCTTGAATTCTCTTAGACTTTGGGTTGACACCGACGAAGGCATCACGAGTCTTAAGGTGAGAATTGCTAGCTCAGATAAGGGTGGCTAAATAATTGGTTGGTTCCCCCCCACGGCGTTTCCATTGAGTAAAACAGCTGTGGCATGAAGCCAGACGACGTGGTTACTATTCGCAATGAGGCGCGATGATGGCTTTGGTAATCAAGTCTCATTAAGTCTACTCTGGTGATTCCCGACATGAAATTTCTGTTATTATCTGGGTGCATTTTGGGTTGAGCATCTGCATTTCATATACACATGTTTATTGACTTATCTGCTATCATGTCATAAATTTATCTATCTCCTTGACTATAAATTGTACTGGGTGTTATATGATATGTATTGTGGTGAATTTTGTGTTGTAAGATTAGTTAAAAGGTTAGAGTATTTTGCTTCTGGGCCTTGACTTATAGCACTCGTGCCACAGGTAAGGAAGAGTTCTTAGAGGAAGTCGTCCCAGACGGAGAAGAAGAGTTTGAAGAACAGGGTGAGTTCCAAGAGCACGTGGATCCTGCTGATGCATTTTGAGGAGTCGAGACCTCTTCTTTTGTTCTTATATTCAGTTCTCTCGCGCTTAGTGTAATTTTCATTTTTAGGCAAACCTTCCCCCTAGTTTTTAGTTGATCCCCCTTTTCAGCCATCATAGTGGTTTTTGAGTCATCCTGTTGTTATGCTGCCAATATGAGCCCGGTAGGGGCATTGTTATAGCTTCCATGGTTATCTGCTCATGATCTTTTGTTTTGAGAATTTAAGATATCAACTATCTGCTGTCAGAATATTTACTCGAGAAGTGTCTAATACTGGTCATTTTGCTTTTGGGATCTAGATTTCTCTGTGAGATTACCATCAGGCTGAGAAAAGTACAGTCAATACGTTTCTGGAAAAGATCAGTGATAAGAAGACTTTGTAGGGATCTAAACAGATGGCTGAGCCAGTTGAAATGGCAGAAAATGAGATGAATCTAGCAGCCCCAATGAGGGCGATCACTGATATACAGAGAGCCGTAGAGCAATAGACCCAGGCTCAAGGGTAATGTCAGGCACAGATTCAGGCAGTTCAGGCTCGTATCCCTATTGCGAATGGATAACCAGATGAGACGAACGAGAATGGAGAATATTTTTGGGATGACAACCAAGTCCCCGATGGACCGCAAGTTGTCCCACCACCACCACGGAACCCTCATTAGGTGATAGTTGAGGAGAAAAATACTGCGCAGTCTAAAGAATCTGCACTAATTGAGAAGATTGACAAGATGGAAAACGTCCTCAGAAAAGCTAAGGGAGTTGAGGAATATATGCTCGATGTAAGGGGGTCTGCCTGTTCCTAGATGCGGAATTGCCAGAAAAGTTCAAAATACCGGACATGAAAAAAATTGGCAGAACCGGACATCCCAGAATTCATCTCCGAATATACGTTGGCACTCGTCGCCAATGGGGATTGATGACCAGTTGAAGGCTTATCTTTTTCACCGATCTCTTTCTGGGGCAGCCCAGAAATGGTTTCTCTCTTTTGATGTAGCTAAAACCAAAACTTGGGAAGACATCGCAACGATTTTTATCAGCTAGTATAGTTACAATGTCCAACTGGATGTAACTACCCGAGAGCTCGAAACAACCCGACAGGAGAATAGGAAATCTTTTGTTGACTTCCTGGCCCGATAGAGGGGTAAAGCTACTAAGATGACAAACTGATCTTCTGAAAAGGAGCAAGTAAGGATGGTGGTAAAGAACCTGCAGTCTCTATTGAAGCGTTACTTGATCACACAGCCACTCTCCACATTCGAGCAATTGTTTGACGTCGGGGTCCAAATAAAGGATACTATCCAGTCTGGGAATATTGAAAAAGCCGAGCCGAGCCAGAAACCACTAAGAAGGACCTTCCCTATAACCAACCAAAATCAATCCGCTACTCGTTCGGGAAAGATGAACCTTTTGAATCCTTCCACCTATCCAACGAACAACCTTCAGTAGTCAAATAATTGGCAATAGCAACAAAAGCCAAGAAGGGTCTTTACCCCCCTCAATATCTCTTTTTCCACCGCTCTGAATTGACTCATCAAGAAGGGGTTCATCAAGCCATTGGACCCCATGCCTGTTCCTGATCCCCTACAGCCAAGGTTTAATGCTTCCGAATACTGCACCTTCCACCAAGGCCACGGGCACCTAACTGACAACTGTTTGAGACTCCGGCACGAGATCCAAAACCTCATTGATAACAAGGTGATCCCACCACCATCTGTCACCCCAAAACCGAATGTCACTGCCAACCCACTGCCGAATCATGCCAGGCAGGCTGGGGTAAATTACATATCTCTGGGGGAATTGGAGGATCCGAGTCAGCACATATGTTCGGCCCACCTACGACGCCCTCATGTTTTAATAACCAAGAATCGGACAGCATGCTCGTTCATGATGATTAGGGGCAGTCGAGACAGGATGAAAGAATAGAATGATGATGCCTAGAAATGGTATCGACCGTAATCTAACTCTACCAACAAGAGGAGGAGCGCAACGAAGAAGATGACTGGCCATTGGATTACTCGAGTCGACCTTATGGGTTTGGCCATGTGCTTGATGAAATCACCCTTCCCCAACTTTTTGAGGAAGAAGTGTACGTCGATGAAATGCAGTCCTATTGGCTGGTACAGATTGTGTTAAAATCTAATGGGGCCAAGTGGATTAATTTTTGGGCCGCTCGGGAACAGCAAGTGAATTTTATTGAAGAAGACATTTAGGAGGAAATCGATAACACATGGGCTATTGAAGATGACGAGGAAAGAAGGGAAAGGGTAGCCATTAGTGACTTAAATGATTTGTGGGCATTTGAACTCCCTTTGCACGAAGTAAGACAGATTGATAATGTGATGCCAGGGTTATGGGATCCCGAAGACGGCGTGGAACACCTAACTAGAAGTGGATGACACTTTAAGCCAGCTCAACTAGAGAAGGGATAGTCAAGTGGAAAAGGAAAAGAGACAGAGCAAGAGGAGGAGGATGATGTTATATTGAGACAGTTGAAAAAGATGCAAGCCTACATCAGCATTTGGGGGTTACTGATGGCCTCGCACAAACACAGGAAAGCTGCGCTGAAAGTTTTGAATAAAGCAAACGTTCCGATAGAGGCCACCCCGGAGCAATTGATTGGACTGATTCTGCCGACGGTTAAACCAAAAGTCATTTCTTTCTCTGATAAGGATTTGCCCGCTAAGAAAAAAAGTTACAACAAGTCGCTTCATATCACCGTTAAGTGCCTAGAAAAATGGGTCCCGATTACCCTCATTGATAATGGGTCTGCCTTGAACGTTTGCCCATTGAGGACAGTCGCTTGCTTAGGGATGAGGCCAGACTAGTTCACTCCATGCAATCAAGGGGTGAGAGCCTATGAAAACACAAGAAGGGATGTACTAGGACTGGTATCATTTGTCATTTCACTGGGACCACTGGAAACCTCAGTTTAGTTTCATGTGCTAGATGTGCCGACCTCCTTCAATCTGCTGCTGGGCAGGCCGTGGCTGCACGACCGAAATGTCAAGGTTGTACCATCTACCCTTCACCAAAAATTGAAATTGATAAAGAACGGGACAATCCTGACCATTCATAGAGAGAATAGTATTCACTCTCTGAAAGGAGAAGAGGACACAACTCTACTAGAAGTTCAGCATAGTGAAGATGATGTGTTGCTCAGTGGTTTTTAGTTCGATGAAGCGCAGGCTGTTCAGACGCTGATGAATGAAGAAGAAAGGTATGTCAACCCACGAGTTTTAATGATGATGAGGAAAATGTCCTTCTTCTTGGGCATTGGATTAGGACATAAGTTGCAGGGAATCCCAGAACCCATTGAGGTATTACCAACTTCGCACCGTTTTGGTCTTGGGTATGAGCTAACGGAAGAAGATCTGGAAGGGCCTGGAAGGGGACGAAAGGCCAATTATTCTGGGACGCCTAATGGATACTTCGTCAAGGAAGGGGAAAATCTCTCGTATTATGGCTTTTCGAAGCCGTGGATCGATGAAGAGACTAATCAAAAGCTGCCAGGGTTGGAGATCTTTTTCACCCACCAGCTGTTTGATATGGAAGATGAAGAAACAATGGAAAGAGAGAAGGAAGAAAAGAAAGTCTGGGACGAAGACTGGGCCGACAAACTCAATGGTGCCGACATAGGAATACTGTTTAATGAAAAGATGGCTCATCTGTAGATAACTGATCAGGATTGCTTCATGATGGGTTTCAGCGCACCAGCCGACTGTACTAAGCTCTTCGTCAATGTGACTATGAAAAAGGTGAAGAATTGGACCATCGAGTCTTGTAATGTGCAGGTTGTCTATCCCGAGTCAAAAATTGAGTCAGAGTCTGTAGTCGATGGCACATCTATTGGTGCTCCTCTCCATGCTTTTACCATCGAGTTTGTAATCCCCTTTGTTTTTAATGAAATGAACAAGATTTTCAGTTACTCTGCTTTGTTTGATTTATTTCATATGCTTTTTGACGATTTTGAATTCAATGGGGATATCCCCGAAGAAATAAAACTTTTAATAAAAAGAAAAAAAATGCATGCCCAACCAATAATTGAAGAAACATTGTCAATAAATCTGGGTAATGAAACTAACCCGCAAAATGTTCAAATCGGCTCTTCTTTATCCTCAGTTGAACAAAAACAACTAATAACTTTATTAAAAGAATCCAAAGATATATTTGCATGGTCTTACGAAGATATGTCCGAGATTGATCCTGACATTGTCCAGCACCATATCCCCTTATACCCTGATGTTAAGCCGGTCAAACAGAAGTTAAGAAGGATCCGGTCAGAATGGGCTCTAAAGATCAAAGAAGAGGTTGCCAAACAGATCAATGCTGGATTCCTAATGGTAACCGAGTATCCGAAATGGGTAGCCAATATAGTGCCAGTACTGAAGAAGGATGGTCGTATTCGAGTCTGCGTGAATTTTTGGGATCTCAACAAAGCCAGCCCAAAGGACGATTTTTCACTGCCACACATCGACATCTTAGTAAACAGTACAGCGGGGCATTCCTTGTTGTCATTCATGGATGGCATCTCCAGATACAACCAGATTTTAATGGATCCCGAGGACAGAGAAAAGACGACATTCACCACACCTTGGGGGACTTACTATTATCGTGTGATGCCGTTCGGTCTAAAGAATGCCGGGGCAACCTGTCAAAGGGCTGCCACTACTCTACTACATGACATGATACATAAGGAGGTCGAGGCGTACGTGGATGATATGATAGACAAATCCAAGGATCAGGAGGGACACATCACAGCGTTGCAAAAATTCTTTAAAAGAATTCAGAAGTACAAGATGTGACTCAATCTACAGAAATGTACCTTCGAAGTCACTGCTGGAAAGATGCTTGAATTTATGATCACTCAACGGGGCATTGAAGTCGATCCTTCAAAGATTAAAGCAATTTTGGAAATGCCTCCGCCGAGGACCGAGCGAGAAGTCAGAGGTTTTCTAGGTAAGATACAGTTTATCAGTCGATTCATCGCAAAACTAACAACTACCTGTGAGCCGCTCTTCCGTCTGTTGAAGACGGGAGTTGAATTTGAATGGGATCAAAAATGCCAAGATGCCTTTGATGTCGTACGACAGTACCTACAAAACCCGCCTATTTTAGCTCCTCCTAAACCTGACAGGCCACTAATCCTCGATTTGTCAGTTACTGATTCAGCTATGGGATGCATGCTTACACAAGAAGGAGAAACCAGAATCGAAAAGGCCGTCTACTACTTAAGCAAGAAGTTGACTGGGTCAAAAATATGGTACACGCCGTTAGAGAAGTCATGTTGGGCCTTGGTTTGGGCTTCCCGAAAACAAAGGCACTACATGTTGTCTTTCACAGTGAACATCATCTCTCGGATGGACCCGTTGAAGTACCTATTCAAAAAGCCAGCGCTAACAGGTGTATCTTCATCCCCTTCAACTGGTTGGTCGGCCAGAAATTCTGTCACTTCTCTGCCTTGGACCCGTTTGATCTTCAATATGTCACCTGGAAGTCAGTCAAAGGCAGAGAAGTGACAGAATTTCTAGCCGACCAACCAGTTGAAGGGGATGAAGATACAGAGTTCCAGTTTCCTTATGAACAACTAATGAAAGTCGGGGATGACAAATGGACTCTATATTTTGATGGCGCGTCTAATCAATACGACTATGGAATAGGAGTCCTTCTTGTCACTCCCAATGAATCGCACATTCTGCTATCTCTAAAGCTCAATTTTGAAGTCACCAACAATCAAGCAGAGTATGAAGCATGTTTAGCGGGATTAGAGGCAGCCTCGGGACTAGGGGCAAGGAAACTAGAAGTCATTAGAGACTCAGCACTGGTAGTTTCACAAGCAATAGGAGAATAGAAGTTTAGGGATTTAACCTTAATTCTCTACCATCAAGACCTGAAGAAGCTAATACCGTGCTTTGAATCAGTAATCTTTACCCATGTGTCGAGACTGCAGAACAAGTTCGCTGATGCACTGGCCACCCTAGCATCCATGATTGACATACCACCCGGAGTGCGAATGAGACCTCTAATAATAGAGCAGAAAAGAAAGCCGGCATACGAGATGGCAGCTGCTATTGAAGAAAGCATTGACGGCCTTCCATGGTACTTTGACATTTAGAACTTCATAGAGAAAGGAGAATATCCCAAGTTTTCCAGCAAAAGGACAAAAGGGCAATACGATGACTATCCACGCAGTTCGTCCTTTGCGGTGGTAGACTGTACAAACGATGACATTCTGGGGTTAATAAGTTGTGCGTAAACGCAAAAGAAGGTCAGAAACTGATGAAAGAAATACACGCAGGGGTCTGTGGGCCACACATGAGTGGAAATATGTTCGCCAAGAAGATCCTACGACAAGGATACTTTTGGATGACAATGGAAACAGATTGTATACGGTTCGTACGGAGGTGCCATAACTGCCAGATTCACGCAAACTTTATGCACGTTCCCCCATCTCAGCTATACAACCTGACGTCACAATGGCCATTTTCAGTATGGGGCATCGATGTGATTGGCAGAGTAACACCGAAGGCATCCAATGGACATGAGTTTATCTTGGTGGCCATTGATTATTTCACGAAGTGGGTGGAGGCAGCTTCCTACTCGGTATTGAAAGCCTCTCATGTTGCTAAGTTCATCAAGCAAAATATTATTTGTCGGTACGGAGTTCCCCATGAAATTATCTCGGATAATGGCTCACATTTCCAAGGTGAGGTCCTGGATCTTTTCAAGGAATACCGAATAGTGGCTCATAAGTCCTCACCATATCAACCACAGACCAATGGAGCAGTCGAAGCAGCAAACAAGAATATTAAGAAAATTCTGCAAAAGATGATCAACTCACATAAAGATTCACCAGAACATCTACCATTTGTACTCTGGGGATACCGAACGTCGATCAGAACTTCAACCAGAACTATGCTGTACTCCTTAGTATACGGGATGGAAGCTGTGCTTCCCATTGAGGTGGAAATCCCCTCACTAAGAGTAGTGGCCGAGGCCAATATCTCAGAAGCAGAATGGCAGAGGAACCAGATAGAAGAGTTGTCTTGCTTGATGAAAGAAGACTGCAAGTCCTATTTCATGTACAAGGTTATCAAAGGAGGATAGCTCGGGCGTTCAATAAGAAGGTCAAGACTCGAGACCTCAGGGAAGGAGATTTGGTTCTCAAAGAAATCAGAGCTGCCATCTTCGACCCAAGAGGTAAGTTCAAGCCAAACTGGTCCGAAACATTTCTAATCAAAACCATTATGACCAGTGGTGCAGTCATTATTATGGACCTGGATGGCAATGTGTTCTCCACTCCAGTTAATCTCGATCAGCCAAAAAAATACTATCCCTAAGGTAAAAATAAGATAAAAATAAAAGCTTGCTGAGTTAAAAACCGAAAAGGAAACTCAGGAAAAACTTAGAGCAGCCCACAAGGCCGAAAACCAAAAGGGCGACCTTAGCAGAAATTAAGGCATCACAAAAGGAGAGTGTCAACACCCGAGCGAAAATCAAGCCCGATCTATGTTACGGCCTGATTCCATCTTTTTAGAATACGTAGGCAGCTTCTTTTTAAAGAAGTCCGGCCACATTCTTTGTCTCTAACCATTTTGAAATCTAAATAAGACTAATGCAAATTAATTTTTGAATTCTGATAATAAAGACAGTAAAATTTTGGATAAATTTAAACCATCTTAAACATAAAAGCGGGAGTTTGTCATTACTTCGATCCGACCTACAAAGTTTTGAATAAAAAGAGAGGGGCACGCAAGTCCCAAACTCTACGAACAAAATATGGAAAAACTATGAAATTTTCGAAACAAAGCAAGAGGCCTCAAGTTCTCCTTTTTTTTGCTGCTTGTATTCTTTCTTCTTTACCTTGTTTCTCCTGATCCTGCATAGCCATGTCTTGTATTCTGCAAAAAGATTAGAACACTGCAACTCGTGCATCTCTATCATTGAACGGAATGGCCAGGCATCCTGATATGATGATAGAAACGGAGCCCGTAGTATGGATGAGAACAAATGGCCTCGAATGCTGGGAATGATGATCTGATTGCGACCAAACTGCCGCATGAACCGATGAGGGTAATAGAAGGTAGTCCGACGTAGGCCGACCAACAGAACACTAGGGTAATCCGTAGTGGTCAGAGTCATAGCAGGAATATGCCACCAGGGGCACTGCTAGGTAATGTCTAGGCCTGTCAGAGAAGAAAGATACTGTCGCCCACATGACTCTGTGTCACATATCTAATAACGCGGACGGTAAAGAAAAGCAGCGACATTGTGCCTGTCAGTGGGAGGCTTTTGCACAAGATTTAACTTCTCCATCAGCCAGATCTATAGCAAGAGTTAAAACGGTAAAGAGAAAGGCTTTACAATATAATAGAGAACTTGATACACATGAAGATGTTAAGCTCACCTGGAGAAGTAAAGGGCTACCAGCAAAGGCGGTGGTCTCGCCATGATGAACAGCGTCCAAGCCCAGCAGTGTCTCGGCCAGAACAAGGGGCACAAAGTCCTTCCCCGTCCACATTTGGCTAGCAATGTCAACCAAGGCACAACTAACCCGCCCATCAGGAGGGACAAGGAGACACTGGATGAGGAGGCAGAAGCAAAGTGCATAACAACAACGCAGCTGAAAGTCAACACCGCTAAGGTCACCAGTAGGATGAAACCTCTCAATAAGCCACGGGATGTCAAGACAGTCGCCCGAGGTTAGAAGAGAAGCCTCCATCCTGGATATGCCACAAAATTGCATCACTTGCTGCCGAACCAAGAGAAAGGGGGTAGGAACGACGACAGAACTTCGTGGAGACAAGTCCAAAATGGTAGTGAACTCCTCCACAGTGGGGCAGAGTTCTTCGAGGCTAAACCAAAAGACGTAGGACTGTGGATCCCATAGTTGAACGACGGCCTTCAACAATGGTTCGTCGGTCTTCACGGCCATAAGATGAAACAAAGAGTTAATCCCAAAAGAAGTAAAGTTCAGACGCTCAATGTGGGAGAATGCCTCAATCCATGAAAAGAGTGGGGTAGCCATCTGAGTGCAAGCAACAAAAAAGGGAGCCTCCGGGGCTGTATTTATAAGGCAAGAAAAGGCAGGAAACCAAAAATTTAGCAAAAGGCACACTCATTGTGGCGGCTGCCACCTTTGAGTCTGCGACTGCCAACTTGAAAAAGCATAGTACAGTGATATCATCGCTTTGACCAGGCGGCCGCCATGTTAGAGGTGGCGACCGCCATGTTAATAGTGGCGGCCTCCATGTTTAAATATGGCGGGTGTATTCAGTTGGCAGTTTTTTGTGATTTGTGTAAAATGTTGACATTTTCATTACAGTTTGAGTAATAAATAAGAGGGAATCACACAAGTAGATGAACATCAAACAATAAAATGGCACGAAGGCCCAAAAATGCAATATAGTGTAAATTGGGGCACTCATGCCCAATAAATAGCAGATTGGGGAACATAGGCCCATGGATTAAGTAAATATATAAAAGTGTGTCAAATTGGGGCACTCAGGCCCATCAAAATAGAATCAGAATTAGGGCACTCGGCAAGAGGAAGGACCGGCCTCATCTGAGCTGACATCCTCAAAGAGCCGCTCGATGTCATCAACACCATCATCACTGCCGAAGGAAGAGGATATGGCTCTAGAGTGGCTCCTGGCAGACGAGATGGATCCTCTAGAATGAGCTATAGAAGAAGCAGCGCGAGATCCACGGCCTCAAGCAGGGGCTGGAACCGGGGCTGGAGTAAGAGCAGGTGGTGGAACGGAAGCAGCTACAGGAGGCTGTTAAAAGAGACAAAAAAATAAGAAAATAGTATAAAGAAAAGCAAAGAAGTCAAAAGATAAACACTCCGCAACCAAGGAACAAAAGGGATCCCAGCTGCATGCAGAGCACCATCCTACTGGCGAACAAGGGTCCGCAGGCCGCTCATCACCAGCATGATATGGTCCAGCCAAGCTTGATTCGTCTGTGGAAAAATAATACCAAATTGAGCAGTCTACGAATAAAGGAAGTACAAAAAAGGAGGTAACGCAAAAGAACAAACCTGTGCATGTACTGGCTGGAACTCTGGCGCTGGAGGAATCGGGATAGGAATATCGAAAGGATACCCATCCATAAAGGAAGATACGGTCCAGGGTATCTCGACACCCCCAACCCGAGCCCCACCAGCTGGACCAACGTCAGCCGCAGCAGGACCAGCATTAGCAGCTGCAGCAGCACCAGCACTAGCGGCGTCCGGAGTCGGTCCCCTCCTCCTACCGCCTAGGTTAGCCGGGTCAGGACCTAATGGACCCATCAGATGAGCCCGGGCCCAGGCTGTATAATCCCCATCCGCCACGAGCAACTCCAAGACTGGGGTCCCTACCATCTCCAGCAGCAAATCGATGCGACTAATGTGATCAATCCAGCGCATGCAAGCTGGAGGAACCACTGGTATCCTAAAGAAATCAAGGCCAAGCAACTGGCGAACCACTTGCTCACGAAGATAGTACTCCCGACCAAATGGGCCCTTCAGCAGGATCCGCCTAGAAGCGATATCCCTACTGCGCATCAGATCTGCGCCAGCCCAATCCTTCACTCCCCTCCAGACATCCCAGTGGACCGCAGCCATTCAAGGTACAGTATAGTGCAATAAATAGTAAATAGTAATCAGTATGCAGTACAGTAATCAGTAAGCAGTACAAGGTAGTAATCAGTGTACAGTACAGTGAACAGCCATGAACAGAATGTAATACGGTAAACACAATAAAATGATACCTGGTCAGGGGTCAACCTGTCCAGTGAGACCCGAAAACGGTCTATGTCCTTCCCTCCAGCCTTCTTTCCCTTTAGCCCACAGGACCACCGGGCTGCTCGGGGAATAACCAGAGGGTCTGCTGCGGAATTCGCCGGGATATGAAGCCCGAGGAACTCGTAAGTCCACAGCTGCTTAGCAGGGGTATGAATCGAGCAAAGCCGGAGGCATCGACAATGGCCTGGCTAGGAGCAGGGAGTGCATCATACCACTCCAACACCTCCCCGGAGGCAGAAGCTCCGAATCCTCTGACATAGTGGCTAGCCTGAAAAGAAGAAAACAAGCAAAAGATATATAGAAAAATAAATCAAACAAGCAAAGTACAGAAAATGTCTGAAAGCAAACCCTAGGTTCTTGTGTATGTGACGACCCTCCGGTTCTTTCAAGCCCTGATAAATCAGGCAAATTCTCCTACCCTAAGTTCGTGTGTATGTGACGACCCTTCGGTTCTCTCAGGCCCTGATAAATCAGGAAAATTCTCCTAATCCTAGGTTCATGTGTATGTGACGACCCTTCGATTTTCTCAAGCACTAGAAAAAGACTAAGCACCCTAACCCTTGGTTCATGTGTATGTGACGACCCTTCGATTCTTCTAAAAGTCCTAGAAACAGACTAGGCACCCTAACCCTAGGTTCGTGTGTATGTGACGAACCTCCAGTTCTTTCAAACCCTAATAAATTAGGCAAATCTTCCTACCATGGGTTCGTGTGTATGTGACGACCCTTCGATTTTTTTAAAAGTCCTACAAAAAGACTAGGCACCATAACCCTAAGTTCGTGTGTATGTGACGACCCTCCAATTCTCTCAAGCCCTGATAAATCAGGTAAATTCTCCTACCCTAGGTTCGTGTGTATGTGACGACCCTTCGGTTCTCTCAGGCCCTGATAAATTAGGTAAATTCTCCTACCCTAGGTTCGTGTGTATGAGACGACCCATCGGTTCTTTCAAACCCTGATAAATTAGGAAAATTCTCCTATCCTAGGTTTGTGTGTATGTGACGACCTTTCGGTTCTCTCTGGCCCTGATAAATCAGGCAAATTCTCCTACCCTAGTTTCGTGTGTATAAGACGACCCTTTGGTTCTTTCAAGCCCTAATAAATTAGGCAAATTCTCTAACCCTAGGTTCATGTGTATGTGACGACCCTTCGGTTTCCTCAAGTCCTAGAAAAAGACTAAGCACCCTAACCCTAGGTTCGTGTGTATGTGACGACCCTTCGGTTCTTTCAAACCCTGATAAATCAAGCAAATTCTCCTACCCTAGGATGTGATGACCCTCCGGTTCTTTCAAACCCTAGAAAAAGACTAGGAACCTTGAGCTCTGGTACGCTAGGTAGATCTCTCTATCTTTTGTGTTAAAAAAAAAAGAGCAAAGAAAATCTCCCCCTTTAATGTTGGTATTTTGCCCCTTTTGTCCAAATTTTTAGTATTTTCTTAAAATTTCTAAGAATTATCTCAAAATTGTATCTCAATTTCTATGATTTTCTAAAAATTTTCTCAATTTGTCTAGGATTTTCTAAAACGTTTTAGGTTTTTCTAAGATTTTTATTAAATTTTCTAGAATTTTGCCCCAAGTTTCTACATTTTTTTCTTAATTTTCTAAAATTTTCAAAAAAAATTTAGAATTTTTCTATAAAAAAAACAGCTTCTAAAAATTTCCCTCATTTTATGAAAATATGCCCCAATTTTCTAAAAATTTTTGAATGAATCTGTTTGATTTTTCTAAAATTTTTGGAACAAATTTTCCTAAAATTCCGTGAATTATTGTAAAAATTTCTTATTTTCCTAAGATCTTTGAAAATCTTTCTAAAAAAATATATATTTTTCTATTTTTTTATTAACTTTTGAAAAACACTCTCTAAGTTTTTAGAAAATTTGTCCTAGAGTTTAGGATTTTCAGCAACATTGCCTCTAAACTTTTTAGGATTTCTAATAAAATTCTTTATTTTTCATACCCCAATTTCAGCCTCTTAGATTTTTATGTCCAACCCCCAAAAAATAATCAATCCCTTAGTTTTATGATTTTTCTAAAAATAAAATAAAAATTTTTCAAACCCTTTATTTTTCGTGATAAAATAAATTGCTTCTTTTGTTTATTCAAAATTCTAGTGTCCCTAGTGTTTTAATCTCTATTGCAAGGGGTCCCTAAACTAAGACATCGGTATCACACCATCATCAAGGTAAAACACCATTCATCATCATATCAAAACACACTATCATATCATCTGGGAGATCGTAGGCATGCGTCTACATTTCACATATCATAAAAATATGCTTTGGATTGGAAATAATAGGGATAGGTAACCTACCGAAGGTCACTGACAAGAGATGTGGTGGTCAGGCTCCCGCAAAAGAACGTCAGTAGCAACCGCAGCAACAGGAGGCTCGTAGCGTCTCATCACGCAGTATACTATGCGATGAGAGACCGGATCATAAGTATGTGGGTCAAAAGGTGCTGGAACACCCTCTCCAGCGTCCGGATCCAAAAAGTCTGCCACCGCAGCCTCGTCAGCAGCGTCTGCAACCGCTTGTGCCTTAGCAGCAGCCCGTGCCTCCTCCTCGGCTACCTAGCGAGAGGCACGCTCTGCTTCAAGCAGGAGAGCATCCATCGCAACGCTAGGCTACGTAGCAGTGACCCCACCGGCAGGCTGACTGAGGGTCGTATCCCTGAGAGTCCCCATGGAGGAACTCTCAGCAGCAGCAAGACCCTGTCGTGCCCCTAAGTCGTCGTCTCCCTAGTCCTGGCCCGCCATGAAGAGGAATGGGATCACAAATAGAAGAGTAAACATTGTGTGATAGCAAGAAGGAGCAAAAAAAAAACAAGAGAGAGTTTGGAGGCAAGAAAGAGCGAGAGGGAGTTTGAGAGCGCAGGGAGGCTAGAGAGAGAGTGAGAAGGTGAAAAGTGAGCCCACCCTGTGCACCTCAAAGGCCCTTATCCGCGTTTGGAGTTAGCGGCCGCCACCTTCTATTACAGCGACCACCAGGATAGTGAGGGGACACATGGCGACCGCCATGTTTTAGGGGTTTTAAGTGGGCGGCCGCCATGTCAGAGGGATTTCATCTTGGCGACCGCCAGGATGTCAAACGTCACGTCACTTCCGTCATGGCGACCGTCATGTCAGTATATCATAATGACATTTTGGGGTTCCTAAGGAGCTGTTTGGGGGGTTTTGTTATTTTATTTCTAGCATTTGGTGATTTTTACTTCATGTAATTCTTTTTTTTTGTCAATAAATAATAAATAAATAAATAAATAATCTTGGGTGTTTATTTATCTAAACTTTTTATTTTGTGTATTCTTTCAAAATAAAAATCTTGGGTGTTTTGTTTTAGTATATTCGCGGTTCTCCACTCCGATAAATTTAATTTTAAGTCGTAACTAGACTTTTGATTATTTTTATCTCACATCTTATCTTGAATTTTTTTAGGCCTTAACTCGACCTATCAAATTCGTGGTTCGTCTTCCGATAAATTTAATTTTAAGCCATAACTAGGTTTTTTATTATTTTTATCTCACATCTTGTCCCGAATTTTTTTAGATCTTAACTCAACCTATCAAATTCGTAGTTCATCTTCCGATAAATTTAATTTTAAGCCGTAACTAGCCTTTTGATTATTTTTATCTCACGTCTTGTCCCGAATTTTCAGGTCTTAACCCGACCTATTAATTCGCTGTTTTCTTCCAATAAATCTAAAATTAAGTCATAAATTTGGCTTTTAATTATTTTTATCTCGCTTCCATCCCGAAATTGTGAGGTCTTAACTCGACCGATCAATTCGTGATTATTTTTCTGGGTAAGATAATTCTTGGATCTTAACTCGATCCTTTTAATTATTTCACCCTCAACCGAGTTCTTAGATCTTAAATTCGATCTTTGACTTGTTTGCACTCCCTTTAGATCTTAACTCGATCTTTAGGATTTGTTCGATCATACCACCATCAGCATCATGTTAACATCAATATCATGTACATTTTGCGTCATATTTCTTACATCTTTGCATTTTGTCCCAGGAACTACGTTTTGGTCTGATCCCTAACAAAAAGGGGTACGTAGGCAACTCGATGAAAGTTCGAGTACGACCAACATCATATGCATGCTTGTGTGTTTGTGGGCTAAGATTGACGGTTCTGTCAAATAGCTGGTGTCTCTGGGTCTTTGATATAACTTGTATCACGCATTGCTATACGAGTCATATCAAAGAGGGGCAACTGTAGACACCCCAATTTGACCCCACCCAATCTTAGGTGGATCCGATGATAAAAACAGGTGGAACAAGTACTTCAGTTCTATCCTTGGAAAGTGATCCGAGCTCGAAATTTGAATCTTAACCATCAAAAACCTTCAAAACCAATAACTTGTTGTCCAAGCAATTCCCAAACATGGCGACCGCCAACTGGCATTATGGCGGCCGCCAACTCCAAATGGCCTGACGTGTTTTAAAACGTGGCAACATCTCATTGGTTGAAAAACTCTATAAATACCATACTTCTAGTACATTTTCGAGGACATAAAATTAGAGAGAGGTTTAGTGAGAGAAATTCTACCGAGACACCGAGTAATTTCGAGCCCCGACGCCGAAGCCCTACCAAAATACCGTAAGCCCAGTCTCCAAAGTCCTACAACCCTAGCTTGGATCACTACCCGAGGATTGGAGCATTGGAGCACATTCCCCCAATTTGAGGATTCTATAACAATTCAGGTATTCTGCTTGGATCCTCGATCCTTCCAGCTCCATCTTCTCTCTTTTGGAGTGATCGAGTTAATTTTCATGTATTTGTTTTAATTGTATTCTTGCTTTACTTATTAGTTATTACATTTATGTTCAAATTCATGCTTTAAATTATGTAGTTTACTTGTTTTGTTAATTTACTTACTTACATTTTAAGTTTATTATAAATTGTTAAATCATTAAAAAGTGCTAATATTTTTTTTTGACAATTACAACTTATCAATGTTGTTTATTGTTATAATCCAATGCACTAACATAAAAATGGTTGCAATAGTCAATATTACATCCATTTAAATTCTAGTATTTCATTCTTTTTTTTTCTTTCCTTTTACATTAATTTGATGTTTTAGCATTTAATTTTCTTTTAGTCTAAATTTCATTTCAATAGTATTATATTTCATTTTCTTGTTCTAATTAGTTTAATACTCTATTTTATTTTCTTCTAGTTTAGTGTTTATTTTCTTCTAGCTTTATTTTTACTTTTTCTAGCAATTTCTTTATTTTAAATTTTCTTTATGGCATTTTTATTTCCTCTTTCCTTTAAGCTTTAATTTTACATTCCATTTTAATACTAACATATTTTCTTCTTTTTCTTTTAATTTAATGATTTTTTTGATAACACCAACCTAAAAATTCTTGTAATATTAACATAGATTTTCTTTTAAGTTAATGTTCTTTTAATTTCAATTTCTTTTCATTATCTAGCTTTTATTCCCTTCCTTTTATTAGTGTAACTTTCTTTTCCATTGTTTTATTTTCTTTTAGTAATAGTTTTAATTTTCTTATAAAGTGCCATTTAACATTTCATTTCTTGTAACATTAATATTCTTTTAATGGCATTTTTTTTCCTTTTATTTTGCTAAAACCAAAAATCACAAAAAAATTTTAAGTTAATTTTCATCTTTACGTAATTCATAATTTTTTTAAAAAAATACTCCATTTTTTTTATTTCTTCTATTTTCTTCTCTTTTATTCTCTTTTAAAATGTAAAATGTTAATAGCTAAATTTTCTTAACTTGTCTTTTATATATTATTTTTCTTTTCTTTTCTTCTATTAACAACAAAAAACACAAAAACATAAATATATTTTCTCTTATTCTTCTTATTTTCATCTTTTATGTAAATAATTAGATTTTCTTCTTAATAGCATTTTCTACCATTGTCAAATCTTTTTCTTTTCTTTTAAATCTTTAAATTCTCTTTTGTTACAAAACTCTTATTTTAAATTTCTTTGATAAATAGACTTTCTTTCAATATAGCATTTTTCTCTTTTATGCATTGCCTATTTTACATTTTCTATTTCTTTATTGATTCATCATGTTAATGTTAACCTAGTTAATTTTGATAATATGCAAGTTTTAGTTTCTTTATTTGGAAGCATGTTTAGGATAGTTTGATTTTTTTTTCTTTTGTAACAAATCCATGTTTAAGTAGTTTTGTCAATTTCTAGCATATTTTTATTTTTTTAATCAAGTTATGCTAGTTTAGGTTGTTTCAATATTATGTGGATATGTGCTTCATATATCCTTTAGATAAAAATTGCATACCATAGGACTAATGATTTTTCTTTGACACCTATTTATTTTAGAGTGTTATGTACATATCTTATATATTTTCTATATTTGATTTTGGATGTTCTCTTTTTGCCTCTATTTTTTTTATTTTCATACATTTGAGAAATTCTATTAAAGAACCAATGATGATTAGTAGAGGCCAACCTTGAGCGAACGGGGTGCCTAACACCTTCTCTGATTCGTACCTTTGCCTCCGAACTCTCTTTCTCTGGTTAACATTTTAAAGATCAGTAGCCAATTTTGTTTTTCTTCATTTTTCTCAAAAACTAAGTGGCAATTCTATTTTCAACAAAAAGAGTTTTCAAAATTTAATTTTCAAGATGTTAAAAGATTTTTCTAAATATTCTTTGAATTCTTTATTTTTGAACATTTTTTAAAATGACCCCTAAATTCCAAAGCCACACTCAGTGATGGGAAAATCTTCTTGCACATAGGCAAATAATACAAGGGTGGTAGCAATTGTAATAGAAGATGTCACTCTCAGTTTTAGTAGAGATAGGATACTTCTTTTAAAAGATTGTCTTTATGTACCTTCGATTAGAAAAAATTTAATTTCAGTCTCGAGCTTAATAAAGGACAAATATTCTGTTCATTTTGGTAACTCTGTCGTTGTGAAGAAAAAATAAACATTTTATTTGTTCTGGTATATTGGTGGATAATCTGTATGTTGTATCTCATATCTCTCCTACACTGCAATTAACTGAAATGAATAATATATCTAATTTACCATATAAGTGAAAGTATTCTTTTTTAATTAACCAAACATTTTTTTGGCACTTACGCTTGGGTCATATTAATCTAAAAGGATAAACAGACATGTAGTAGAAGGACCTTTGAGTTCATTGGAAGTGGAGACACTTCCAGTGTGTGAATCTTGCTTAGAGGGTAAAATGACCAAGAGGCCTTTTTTAGCCAAAGGTTATGGAGCTAAAGAATCGTTGGAGCTGGTTCATTCTGATGTATGTGGTCCTATGAAAATCTAGGCTAGAGGTGGCTTTGAGTATTTTGTAAGTTTCATTAATGACTACTCAAGGTATGGATATATTTACCTAATGCACCGTAAATCTGAATATTTTGATAAATTCAAAGAATTAAAGGCGGAGGCAGAGAAGCGTCTAGGTAAAAGTATCAAATCACTACGATCTGACCGTGGTGGGAAATATTTTTTTGGAGAGTTCAAGGACTACCTATCATCAGAGAAGATTACATCCCAATTGACTGCACCTGACACTGCGTAGCAGAATGGTGTAGCAGAAAGAAAGAGTAGGACTCTTATGGAGATGGTAAGGTCCATGATGAGTTATTCAGGTTTACCCGATTCGTTTTAGAGACTCGCTTTAGAGACAACGGCTTACATTCTGAACTTGGTACCTTCTAAGTCAGTACTTTTTACTTCTATAGAATTATGGACCGGGCGTAAGCCAAGTCTGAAACATATTCAAATTTGGGAGTGTCCAGCCCATGTGCTGAAAGAGAACGCGGGTAAGTTAGAACCGAGGACGGAAGTCTGTTTCTTTATGAAATATCCCAAGGGAATGAAGGGTGGTCTATTTTATAACTCTAAGGATCAAAAGGTCATTATTAACACCAATGCCCGATTTTTGAAAGATAATTATATTATGGATCACATGCCCAATAGCAAATTTATTTTGAAAGAACTAAGAGAAAATACCAGTAGAACGGAAGAGTAACCACAAGTCACTGATATTCCTGTAATAAATGAATTATAGATTATTAGAAAGTTTAGCCTCTCAATTGGAGATGTCCACTATATATAATAATTATAGAGATGTGTACAGTAAAATCCTAATGGGCTCTTATAGCTAACGGGCCTATCTAGAGATATTATATACATACATCTAATAATATTACTAACGCTCTCCCTCAAGCTGGAGTATAGATATCAATCATGCCTAACTTGTTACAAATATACTAAACTCGTGGACCCACTAATGACTTGGTAAAGATATCTACGAGTTATTATGTTGTCTTTACATGATCCAAGGATATAATACCATTCTAACACTTTTCTCGAACAAAATGACAATCAACTTTAATATGCTTTGTCCTCTCGTAAAATACACGGTTATTAGCGATATGCATAGCTGCTTGATTATCACACCACAACCTTGTAGATTTTGTCATAGGCATGCCAATCTCTTATAGGAGCTGCCGTATCCACATAACCTCCGTAGTTTCCGTTCCCATGGCTCGGTACTCAGCTTCAGCACTTGACCTTGCTACAATGGCCTATTTTTTGCTTCTCTAAGAAATCAGATTTCCTCCAAGAAATATAGAGTATCTTGAGGTCGATCGCATATCACTAGGAGATCCCACCCAATCTGCATCCGAATATCCCTCCAGGTTGAGGTGTCCATGATTCTTGAAAACCAGTCGTTTACCGGGATTAGTTTTCAAGTATCTCAATAAACAAAGCACCGCCTGTCAATGATTTATTCTCGGAGACTCCATGAACTGACTCACCACACTTACCGCAAAGACAATGTCTGGACGTGTCATGGTAGTGAGATAATTCAATTTTTTCACTAGTCGTCTATATCTATCTGGATGAGAGAACAACTCACTATCATCGTCTTTACCCAACTTTTGACCTAGATCCATAGGAGTATCACTGCCTCTGCTCCCTTGAAATCCTGCCTCGAAAAGGATGTCGAACACATATTTTCGTTGGGAGAGAAAGATACCATCTTTCTTCTGTGCCACTTCTATGCCAAGAAAGTACTTAAGGGTCCCCAAATCTTTGGTTTAGAACTGGCTCTGTAGGAAGGTCTTCAAATTACTGATCCCAGCAGTGTCATCGCCTGTAATCACAATGTCATCAACATATACAACTAGCATAAGAAATCCATGTCCCGAGCGACGGTAAAAGATACTCGGATCTTTCCCACATTGGTGTAAGCCAAACATCTAAACTATGGAACTAAATCAACCAAACCAAGCCCGTGGTGATTGCTTAAGGCTATAAAGGGAGCATTTGAGGGGACAGACTTTTCCATTCTCCTCCTGAGCAACAAACCCCAGAGGTTGCTCCATGTAAACTTCCTCTTGTAGATATCCATGTAAGAAAGCATTGTTGACGTCTAGCTGATGCAAGGGCCACCCGCAGGTAGCAGCTAAAGAAATGAGCAAGCAAACAGACGTCATCTTAGCCACGGGCGAGAATATATCAAAGTAATCCACTCCATAAGTCTAAGCATAACCCTTGGCCATCAATCGAGCTTTCAACCGGGCTAACGAACCATCAGGGTTGACCTTAATAGTGTATACCCACTTGCAGCCAATAGCGTGCTTATTTGGGTGAAGGGCAACTAGCTCCCAAGCCTGATTATATTGCAAAGCTGCCATTTCTTCTGCCATAGCCCGACGCCATCCAAAATCAGTGACGGCCTCTTGTATGATCCTGGGAAGAGACACAGAATCTATGGTGAAAATCAAGCACTGAATAGAAGTAGAAAGTCCCTTATAAGATTGCACATAAAGAGGATTGACACGACATTGGCGATAACTTTTACGATGAGCAATAGGAGCATTACTTACAGTCTCAGGAGAGGATGAGCTTGGATCCGATGATGGGATGACTGGCTCGGTAAAGGCCGTGGGAATAGGCTCACCATCTGGTAGAGATTCTGAACTAGGAGCTGGAACCTGCACTGAAGTAATACGATATAATAAGAAATCAGCATCTCCATGGGATGGAGCAGGATTCGACTGGACAGAAGACGGATGACACGATTGTGACTCGATGAAGGTAACATCACATGACACCACAAATCAACCAAGATCAGGAGAATAACACCGATATCCCTTCTGAGTTCGTGAATACCCAAGGAAGATACACTTCAAAGCCCGAGCAACTAACTTTGAAATGGAGGGATGAGTGTCAAGAACATAACATACACAACCAAAGACTCAAAGGGGAAGGGAAAATAGACACCATTTGGGAAAAAGGACAGAGTGCGGGGTCTGGCCTTAGAGAATAGTTGATGGCATCCGATTGATCAAGTAACATGCCGTATGGACAGCTTCACTCCAGAATTTCTTCGGTACCTTCATGTGGAACATAAGGACACGAGTCACCTCGAGAAGGTGATGGTTTTTCCTTTCTGCAACACCATTCGGTTGTGGTGTATCTGGGCAGGATGACTGATGAATGATACCGTGCTAGGTAAGAAATGTTGACAGCTGATTTGAAAAATATTCTCCACCGTTGTCACTGCAGAGGCATCGAATGGTAGTATTAAATTGATTCTTCATTTCTGCATAGAATGATGAAAATAGGGAACATAATTCAGACCAGTGCTTCATTAAATATAAAAACGTAACTCTCCAATAATCATCCACAAAGGATACAAAATAACAAAAGCCCAATGTCGAAAGTACAGGACACGGACTCCACACATCTGAATGAACAATGTCAAAAGGGGAACTAGCTCTTTTATTTAGTCTCAGGTAATATGGCACATGAAGGAGCTTTGCAAATTGACACGACTCACAATTAAATGGGAAAATGAATTTCAAATTTGGACACAAAACTCTAAGACTAGACACTGAGGGATGACCAAGATGGCAATGAATATCAAAATAAGATGTAGATATGCTGGAGCAAGCTACAGGGCTAGGAACCTCATCCAAGATGTAGACTCCTCCTTCCACGCGATCTCTACCAATAATCTTCCTCGTCGCAAGATCCTGAAATACACAATAATCAGGATAAAATGAAACCTAGCATTGTAAATTCTGAGTAATCTTGCTAACTGACATTAAATTGAAGAGTGAACTTGAGATGTGCAGAATTGAAGTGAGAGGAAGTGAGAGTGTAGGGTTCACTGATCCAAGACCCTTAATCATAACAGATGATCCATTAGCCACACTGACTAAAGTGGAGTTATCAAAGGACTGATAAGAAGATAGAATACCTGTAGTACCGGCCATGTGATTGGACACACCAGAGTCGATGACCCAAGTGGGAGTAGAAGTGACAGCGAGTGCTGCAGGGTTACCTGTCTGACCAAAAGTGACTGTGGGCTGTGGTCGTGAATCAGTCAGCTGAAACTGAGTAAAGTAGGCATATTCCTCATCTGTCATCTCCACAACCTTCTTTTTTGGTTGGTAGACTGTTACCGAGTCAGTAGCAGTATTAGCAGTATAAGACGACCCAGATCCTGGTCGGCCATTTAACTTCTAGCAGTTCCTTTGAATATGACCTATAGCTCCACAGTGGTGACACACTCTCGTATCACGCCCACCATCACGGCCATAACCACGACCACCACGTCTGCCTCCCCCTCGCCCACGACTGCCAGTAGTAGTCATGAGAGCAGATTTATCAGAGGTGTCAGATAATGTAGCTCGGGTGGTTTCCTCATGAGTAACCCGTAAAACTCGTTGACCTACATCCAAGATTGTTGGAACTTCAGGACTAGAAAGGATCTGTGAGCGAGCGAATGAGAGCTCAGGATCCAAGTCTACAAGAAATCAGATAACACCAAGCTACTCCCGTTGCTCCTACATTTTCCTCACATGAGTGGTCAAGGGCATAAGAGTGGTAAACTCATCGTAGAGGGTCTTGAATTCAGCAAAATAATCGTTGAGAGATTGCCCCTATTGATTGAGTTTGAAGAAGCCTTTCAAGACATCAAAGAAGTGAGAGAAGTTATTGGTGTTTGAGTATAAGAGATCCAGAGAGTCCCATAATTCCTTGATAGTATTGGCATTGCTTACCAATACTTTGACTTTTCTATCCATGGAATTAAGGAGTTGGGAGAAAACCCGTGCATCCTCCTGTAACCAACTATCGATAATTGTAGACTTAGAATCTAGGGGGTCATCCTTCAAGAGCCTCTCCTTTCCTTGGCCCCTAAGGGTCATTAAGATCGTCTTTCTCCACATTGAAAAATTAATCCCATCAAATTTTTCATCCACAAGTAGTAAAGATGAAGAAATGATCTCTGTAACACTGCTCTGTGAGCCTTTGGAGAGGCTAAATCCACTAGACGGGGTTTCCTCAGTCATTGCAATACATCACAAAAATTAATAAAGAAATAAGGTCTCTAAAGACTATTTGGAGAATAGGAACAAACCCCTTTTAGAAGAAATAAGCCAAGAGGAACAATAGCCGAATAGTAGCCGAACAAACTAGAGAGCGGGAACATCCAAACCGTAGAAATGAACAGCCAAACTTGAGAAATAAGCCTCAGTTAGCTGTCATCAACCTCACTTGGGTAGGCAGAACAGACCAACCAACAACTGACTAGAGGTGAACAGTAATAGTCGTGAACAATAACAACCGAACAGTAACCGCCATCGTCAAACACTGTGGAAGAAACTAGAGCCGTCGTCGACACCTTTGGAACAGACCAGAGGCTTCGTCGACGAGAGTAGTCGTCGACTCCAGAAGCTTCGTCGACCCCAGAGGCTTCATCAACAAGAGTCGTTGTCAACTCCAGAGGCTTCGTCGACCCTTGTCGAAGCTGGTAGAGGCGCCACCGACCCCTTTAGAACAAGCCCTAGGCTTCGTCGACCCTTTTCGAAGATGGCAGAGGCATCGCCGACCCTTCTTGAACAAACCCTAGGTGTCGTCAGTCCTTTTTGAGAAACCAGAGAGTGCGTCGAACCCTTGTCAACTTTTAAAACTCCTCGTCGAACCCTCGTCGACCACGAAAACACCAGTCGAACCCTTGCCAACCACTGAAACCCCAAGGACAGAGCTTGCCAATGCCGGAACAGCAAGGACAAGCCTTGTCGACCACCAAAACCCACGAACAGGGCTTGTCGATGCCGGAACTACACACCAAATTAGGGTTTTACTTAATCTCACTCTGATACCAAGTAATAAACGAATAATAGATTATCAGAAAGATTAGCCTCACAATTTGAGAGGTCAACTATATATAATAATTACAGATATGTGTACAACAAAACCCTAATGGGCTCTTATTGCTAACAGGCCTATCTAGAGATATTATATACATACATCTAATAATATCACGTCATAGTGGGAGGATTATCGGGACAGGTGCAAATCAAGAATAGGATACTGATGCACATGGTTCAGATTCTACATAGCCTGTTACTGCTAGTACACAAACAAAGGTAGTGCCTTGTCATAGTGGGAGGGTTGTTCATCAACCTGATCAGTATATATTCTTGGGAGAGTCGTATGACAAGATCCCGGTAGAACTGGATACCGAGCCCTGTAACTACAATGAAGCACTATAAAAAAAAGATCTAGATCTTTGGCAAAGGGCTATGAATTCAAACATGAATTCTATGTATTCTAATCAGGTCAAGGAACTTGTAGAACCATCCGAAGGGATAAAATCCATTGGATGCAAGTGGATTTCCAAGAAGAAGAGAGGAGCAGACGGGAAGGTTGAAACCTTCAAAGCCAGGCTTGTTGCTAGAGGGTTCACTCAGAAAGAAAGGATCTACCATGAGAAAACCTTTTCGCCGATAGCCATGCTTAAGTCTATCCGGATTCTCTTATCCATTGCCGTACATTTCGATTACGAAATCTTATAAATGGATATCAAGACAGCTTTTCTTAATGAAAGTCTTGACGAGTGTATTTATATGATATAACTAGACGGATTCAATGCAAAGGGCCAGGAGCACATGTTGTACAAGCTTAAGAGATCTATTTATGGACTTAAGCAGGCATTGAGGTCTTG
Source organism: Heliamphora pulchella (assembly GCA_032270985.1). NCBI lineage: Eukaryota > Viridiplantae > Streptophyta > Magnoliopsida > Ericales > Sarraceniaceae > Heliamphora > Heliamphora pulchella. The sequence continues at coordinate 1,879 of JAULJZ010211004.1, read as the reverse complement.
GAACACTCAATTTGAACAAGCTATAAAATCTTATGATTTTGATCAAAATTTGGATGAGTCTTGTGTGTACAAAAAGCGTGACAGAAGCGTAGTGATCTTCCTAGTACTTTATGTAGACGATATCTTGTTCATTGAAAATGATGTGGGAGCATTATCTACAATTAAAGTATGATTATCTGGGCAGTTAGATACGAAGGACTTGGGAGAAGCCAGTCACATCCTTGGGATCAAACTTATGCGAGATCAAAAACAAAGGATGTTGAGCTTATCACAAGCAAAATATATCGATAATATCCTTACTCGTTTTAGCATGCAGGATTTCAAGAATGGGTTTCTCTCCCTTTCAGGCATGGAATCACTCTATCCAAGAATCAGTGTCCTAAGACACCTAATAAGATAGAGAAGATGAAGGCGGTTCCTTATGCTTCGATAGTAGAAAGCCTCATGTATGCTATGCTTTGCACTAGACTCGGCATCTGCTTTGCCGTTGGCATGGTTAGCAGATATCAGTCTAACCCAGGACATGAGCATTGGACTGCGGTAAAAAATATAATCAAGTACCTGAAAAGGACTAAGGATTATATGTTGGTTTACCAGGTAAACAGTCTAGTACCTTAGGGGTATACAGACTCAGATTTCTAGTCTGACAGGAATTTTCGTAAGTCTACCTTAGGATATGTGTTTACCTTAAGAGGTGGAGCTAAAAGTTGGAGGAGTATCAAGTAGTCCTACATTGCTGATTCTACCATAAAGGCCAAGTATATGGCAGCTTCTAAAACAGTCAAGGAGGCCGTTTGGCTTAGGAACTTCCTGTTAGATCTAGAGATGGTACCTTCAGTTCAGTCGGCTATTACACTTTACTGTGATAATAGCGGAGCGGCTACAAACTCGAAGGAGCCAATGGTCCATAAGAAAGGCAAGTACATTGAGCGTAAGTATCACCTGATACTAGAAATTGTACAGAGAGGTGATGTTGCTGTGACCAAGATTGCATCAGGAGACAACCTTGTAGATACTTTTACAAAGAGTTTACCGGCTAAGACTTTTGATAGTTATGTAGAGGGAATAGGAGTCAGATGTATAGCAGTATAGTTTTGAGTATAAGTGGGAGATTATTAGGATTGGTATACTGAAAACTATATTTTTTGTATTTAATTTTATTTTAATAAAATTAATTTTTCATTTTATGAGAATTTTTATGAGCAATGTATGTATATCATTTCTTTGTTATGCATAGATGTTCAATATTCTGTATAGTATTTAATCTGGTGTGTAGAGTACAGCTTACACACAGAAAACCAGATTTTAGGTTCTTGCAGAATATAAATTTTATGTTCATAGTTTAGATGGAAATGGACATACCATTAGTACGACTGTAGCACAGAGTTTTAGTAGGCATGTCTTGGTTACGGGAAACAGATAATAGCGTCATTTATTATTCTAACTCTCTGTGCTAGTACACTTTGTGTGTATTGAATGGAAAATTTGGGATAATTAATTTTATAGTGACTATATAAGTTAATTCGCACCCAAAGTTATTATGAATAGTGCTTACCCTTTTAATCCTGAAATAATTATTGATTTGCGTATATTTAATATTCGTTATTTTGCCTCATTAGAGGGTACGATTTTATATGGGTCTATATTCCTGGTGAGTTGGATAGCGGTATTATTTATATGGTGAATATTAATTATTGACAGAATCCACATCCCAAAAGATCGGGATTGACGATACCCCCTTTAAGGAAGCTTATAAGTTTTGATCGGACCAAACCCTACAGGTGGATTTGATTATCTGGATATTAAATAAGTTAAGCAGAAGGGTTTAAGGAATATCAAGATGCTGATTAAATTAAATTGTCAGTAATTAAATTTAATT
>JAULJZ010210993.1:0-18665 GCA_032270985.1 Heliamphora pulchella | reverse complement strand
CAAATAGGGTCGTTCTTGTGCTCAAACTAAAGCCCCGGAAGTCTACTTTCCAATGGTTCAAACCTCATACCAAAATTTATTTTGTAAAAAATTTTATGGCCAAATTAGTCAAGGTATGTCACTTTTCTTCACACATTTTTCACATATTTTTGTCTAAACATCCATTAGAAACTCATATTTTTCCTCTAACATACCTTTTATGCATACCCAAGCTCAAAACATCACCAAGCTCAAGTTTAATTCTTACTCCCATCAACACTTAATCATCTCTTAAAATAAAACGGGTCAGGGTCTCACAAATTTCACGTTGAGAATTATAAAAGTAGACTTAATGGGTAATTGATCGCCAAAGCCATCATCGCGCCGCGTTGCGAATAGTAAATGCATCACCGAGCTTCATGCTCTAGCTGCTTTACTCAATGGCAACAACGTGGGGGCGGTCCATCACCTTTCGACCAACCAAAAATCAATAATTTCGTGCACTTATCCAGATAAACCCACCTTAGGACCCGTAATACCTTTGCCGGTGTCAACCCAAAGTCCAAGTTACGAAAGACTGACTGCTAGCGATGAACCCATAGTGCCTAAACAAACCTTCCATCATAAATGATATCCATACACCGGGGACGCACCCAGGGTGTATACCATGAACAAAGACCAAAACAATGTATAAACCGGCAACCAGGGACACCCTAGGCTTAGAACCAAGGAGACGATGATTCCAAAGCACCCCAACCCATAACAGTACAATGGAACCCAACATGTCATGAATGTAACAATGATAATGGTCATGGTAGTACGATATGCACTTCAAAGTACAACTACTCAATGCATGGTATGGAAAGGTACAATTCAATATAACATAAAATACCACAAGCTGGAGCATAAGGTACAATTCTCAAATAAAATTTAAATTTTATGAAAATGGTCATGCTTCATCACACATTCACATAAATTCGGTATTTATCTCATTTAGTCCAATTAAAGCATTTAAAACAAGTCATACAACTAAAATATACTTAATCGTACACTTAACAATTCACAAGTCAACTTTTAATTACTTATTTTCAAACTACAGCAGCGATTTGGGTTATTTAGAATCTAAGCTCGATTCTAATTTTTGGTCACAACCAAGTTAAAAATATTCTCTACAATTTTTGTGTTTAACACTAAAGTCAAATTTTAAGGCAATTAGGGAAAATAAATTAAATAAGTGAAAATGGTTCAGCATTTTATAGAAAAATTATAGAAAAGGGCCGCAAATGGTCTCGATTTTGGGGCATCAAATCAGATCCTACTAAGCTAATTTTTGGATATGTTATAGTTCAATATGTTTTCTACAAGTCTCATGAATAGTACTTAGGGTAGTTATTTAGAAACAGTTAGAGAAATAAGTTATTTTATAAAATGTGTCAATCAGTCTTCAAACACAAAGTAGAAACAGTGTTCAACAGAGGATTTAAAAATGGTTTGGGGGATCATCTAAGGGTTTTAAAATCTGATTTTTGGACATCAACTAGAATGATAAGTTACCAACACTTTTTATGAAAATCACTTTTGGATTTGGTCATTAAACAATATGGGTTTTTTGTTGTACAAAAACAGGTGATAGAAGGTTCTGTTACTCACAGATCCACAACAATGACTTTCAGAGGTGTCTTGACCTATCAAATCTCAATCGTTTGGTCTCCTTTTTCGTGGGTAGATAGATATATATGTTATTTACAACTTTTATATTTTTCCCTAATCTTAGATCACGATTTAAAATAGAGTTTTTGGGTTTGCAAAACCTGCTAGTCTGAAACTGACACACTTTGAAAAAGATATTATATTTCGAGTTCTATTCACTCAAATCAGTTCAAACAAATTTTGTATGAAAGATAACTTAAAAATATAGATCTACATATAAATAACTCATTCAGTTCATTTTTCTATATTTGGTTATGGTGTTTCAAAGTTCGGGGCAGAAAGTTTGAAAGTCACAAATCACGAGTCATTGTGTGTTCTAACTACTTAGCATGTGGAGTGTCAAGATTTGAGCTATTCTCTTTGCATGCATGGGTTAGAAACTTATATATCAATGTTCCAGAACCATTAGAGGCCTCAAAACTCAATAATATCAATAGGCAAACACACCACAAGTCACAAGAAGCATAAATAATCCATTACTCATCACAATGCATTTTTCTTCCTAGTTTCGATTCTTGTTCTTGGTTTCATTTTCAGAGATGGGTTGACGGAGTTTGTAGTGATTCTAACCAGGGAGTTTTGAAATGCTTACTTACCTTAAAATGAGTGGGTGATGGTGGATGTAGAGCTAAGACTTAGCCTTAGGTATCCTCATTGCTCCTTCTTAGATTCCTCATCTTCTTTTTCTTCTTTCTTCTTCTTTTTCTCCCAACACTTGAAGAACACACAAGTTCACAAAAATTCTGGACTTTCTCTCTCTAAAGTGCCGAAATATGGTGGGAGGAGAAGGGTGATTTTTGAGAAAAAAACATTTTCAAATTTGGGGGCAGGGGGAATTTGTCTAGGCATGTTTGGGAGGCTAAAAGTTACCTTTTGCATTATTTTATTAATTAAATGTGGTTTTGGTGCATGTTGGGCAAGAAAAGGGTTTAAAATTTATTTTAGTGTATCTTTTTAGTATCCCAACCTCTTAAAACATATTATATTAGTACGTTTATGATTATTTTAGTCTTCTTTTGAATTATTATAATTTTTATAACAATTGATTAATTAGGTGTAAGTAATTAAGTCACTTTAATCTAATTTGACAAAATGTCACTTTTTGACTTATTTAATTGTATAGAAACTTTAATAATGTTTTATTTGCTTTCGTTAACTTATAATATTATATTATTATATATTTCAACTGTTTGAATAATCTTGGGTCATAATGATGCTTGGTTGGTACATCTTTTTCTTAATTTAAGCTTAAAATTCAAAAAGTGACTTTTTGGCACAATCTCCTAGGAAAAACTAAGGGGTTGTTTTATCATTTTTATTGTTATTTTCCTTTTTCGTACTTAGTTGTATTTAAATCTTCAATCTAGGGTGTCGATGTTTTAATGTTTGAATTTTTAAGACTTTTTGGTGTACCAAGGGCATTCTTTGGTCATTTTACTCTTTTTTATGAGAATTTTTTATTTTAAATTTAATATTTTATGATAATTACTTATTTTAGGATGTTTGGAGGTTCTTCAAGTGTTAGGATTCTGTCTCTTGAGTTTTGGACATTTTTAGGATTTTCGGATCGAATTAGGGTTTCGATTTGAGTTAAGGTTTTTAACATTTTTAGCGACTTATGACCTTGTGGGTTAACCGTTGCTAATCCTAGGGTTTGAACCTGGTCATTACACCTAACATTCTCTGTTTTTGATCTCGCATAAACTTGATCCCAAGGATGTGACTGGCTTCACCCAAGACTTTCGTATCGAACTGCCCGGATAATCATACTTCAACTGAAGATAATACTCATGCATCGTTTTCGATGAGTAAGATGTCATCTACATAAAGTACTAAAAAGATCACCATGCTTTTATCATGCTTCTTGTACACACAGGACTTGTCAGAACTTTAATCAAAACCATAAGACTTAATGGCATGATCAAACCGAATGCTCCAAGATCTGGATGCATGCTTAAGTCCATAAATGGATCTCTTAAACTTGCACAACATGTACTCCTGCCCCTTTGCTATGAAACCGTCTGATTGCATCATATAGATGCATTCGTCAAGACTTTCGTTAAGAAAAACTGTCTTGGAGTCCATTTGTCAAATTTCGTAATTGAAATGAATTATAATGGATAAAAGAATTCGGATAGACTTAAGTATGACTACAGGCGAAAAAAATTTCTCATAATCGATCCCTTCTTTCTTGGGGAACCCTTTCGCAACAAACCTAGCTTCGAATGTTTCCACCTTTCCGTTTGCTGATCTCTTCCTCTTGTAGATTCGCTTGCATTCGTTGGGTTTTGTCCCTTCAGGTGGTTCTACATCTTTGTCTTAGAGTGCTTCGTTGTAGTTACAGGGTTTTGTATCCAGTTCTGCCGAGATCCCGTCAAAAGACTCTCCCAAGAACATATATCGATCAGGTTGACGAACAACTCTCCCACTATGACGAGGCACTACCTGCGCCTGTGTACTAGCAATGATACGATGTGCTAATTCTGAACCCTACGTACCATCATCAACATGCACCCCTGGTTGTAAAACCAGAATGTTTGTGGTAACACTCTGATTTTGTTCAGAATCGGCACGTGTCTCGATAATCCTTCCACTATGACGAAGCAATGGGATATCGATGACTCGTGGTTTTTCTTCTGTTCTACTGGTATATCCTCTCAGTTCTTTCAGAATAATTTTACTCTTGGGCTTATAGTCCATTATATAATCATCTTTCAAGAATCGGGCATTGGTACTGACAATAAGTCTAAAACCACCCTTCGTGTCACGCCCCGACCCCTGAGGCACGTGACCTTCACGTGATAACCCGTTCTTTCTATAACTACGACTTCTTCAATGATATTCTCCTGATTTCTTTAACTTATTGTAGAAGAGATAGCTCCTCGACTTTACTAAATACTCTAAGTCTAAAACTTAAAAATTTCGACAGAGTCTCTTCTGTTTTACGGACTATCCTAAATTTTTCTATAAACCAGTCAAACTCAATTCACAATATATACTCAGGCACCGCCTAGATTCCAACTCTCAAACACAATCAAAACTACTACAACCATTCATTTCCAACCACATCACAATTATACCAATACCTAAAGAAAATTAAACCATACAAACTTAAGCTACATATTAATTGATATCCTTCACTTCCTTACTACTGTATTCATCTCCATGCGACTTAAAGTACACATAAGCCTTCTTAGATTTACAAATTGATTACATTCATCCAAGGCAGTCTCATTATTTTCATGAAGTTTCCCAATACAATACTTTGAAGTAAATATATGAGATTTGAACAAATATATATGATTACATTTAGAAAACAAAATAATAAAATTTGCACCTTTCTTCCAATGCATTCTTGAAGATCCCTATCTTTGCTTACTCTTCTCTTCTCAACATCTAAAAAGGTTGTTTACATACAACCTGAGCCGAAACTCGTAGGATAAGACTAATAAAAGTGCAATGCATGATTTGTGAGATCTGAATGACATACTATAATGCAAACATAATCAAGTCATGTTTTCCAACCCCTCCCCCCCTTTTTTTATTCGTTATCTCTTCATTCTTTACTTACTTACTTACTCTTCTTTGTTAAATCATTCAACCTTCATTCAATTTATACATTTTCATTCTCATATCTCATTTAACTTGTTATCTTTTTCGAAAGATTATAAGTTCACACTTTATTCATTCCTATTTAAGTTCTTCCATTACTTCGCACCTTTTATTATCAATAAACTACATCTATTATTATTAATTAAATCACCTCCCCTTCATACTTAACCATTAAATTTTCCTTGCTTCCCTTTTTTTTTCTTTCCTTTAGTCACTCTTTCTTTCTCTCTCTCTCCTTTATTACTTTATTTCTTACTTTCATTTTCATCTTCTCTTTAAGCTGTTATCGACTATTAACACATCTTTATTTCCAATTATTAGTTTAACTTTTTTTCATATTAAAACCATCACTTTCTTTCACATTCTTCCATTCTTATTTCTCATTTCATTATCAATTTAATAAACTAAATACTGAACCAATGTAGGGTGCAGCTTATAGAAACCCCTCCATATTCTCCCAATAGGCTACGCGAAATCATTGGTGAATAGATAGCTCTATAACTCACCACTATAATCATCAAATATCCGTGTCGGGTGCAACTTATAGAAGCCCCTCCCTATTCTCCCAATAGGTTACGCGAAACCATTGGTGAATAGATAACTCTATAACTTACCACAATAATCCCGTTTTACGAACCTCAGCCGAGGGAACACCATACCCAAATCCATTTTACGGGGGCTAACCCGAGGGAACACAGCACCCAGCTTGCGCAAGTTTTCAGTCTTTCACTGCGGAGCTAGTCAAGCCCAACTTATCACATCCACATCAATCATCCTCGATTCAACATTTGATTCATCATATCAGTATATATTAATCAACTGGGAGTCAATCTCCCCAATCCAATTTTATAATCACGTAATTGTGTCATCATTAATCAAAATTTTCACACATATCCATATAACTGTTCACACATCAATCCCTTATATGATTTTTATGTTTAACTTAATAGGTAAAATCTCAAATATGAATCCACTATGATTTTCCTTTCATCAATTAATTTCAAATGTTGTTTATTCAATCATAAACTTTTAGTTTCAATATGTTCCACAACCTCAATTTCATATTATCAACCCCAGATCAAGTTTTATATCATTTCTTTTATATCGTATGTTCATCAAACTCAACATTCATTAAACTAAAAGATTTAAACTTATTTGTTGAACAAATTTAAACCAAAATGAATTATAACTTCCATAATCATTCAAAATTTCTTGCTTAAATCATAAATTCAATTTACAATTTTCAAGCAAACAAATTATAATACTTTAATTTGATCACATGATGTCGTACATCTTTTGAGTATTCCAATTTTCACCATAGAACTCAATTTCGATGAGTTTAGCTTCACATATTTAAAACTCGTGTACGATCTCCATTTATTATCTATCAAGTTTATAAAACTAAGTCAATTTAACAAATTTATTCCATTAGTTTAAACTAGAAATTCACAATTTTCACCTTTGGTTATCTCATTACACTTAACACAACCATCACACAATTTCTCCTCATCATCGAATACAACCATTTTATGCACAAGGCCCCAAATCTATAAACCATGAATTAGCTGAATAATTAGCAAACCTTTCAACTCATCATTTAACCCCAATAATTTCACATACTCACCTCATCATTTAACCCCAATATGACTGATCCTCAGTCCAAGTGTTACCCACAACACTTAATTGCCCGGAACCCACTAATTTAGATATTAAGCCATGAGTAAATTTATAGGCAATCCCTTATAATGTTCGAACTTTTCAATAGTCACAAATTGAATCAATTACATGACAGTTAACCAGATTTTACAAAATTTCCTCGCTCTCAAGTTAAATCATGATTCCAACTTTCTAACCCACCAATTGTTTACAACTCCACCATAGTTATCACTTCTAAGTCCAATAAAACGCTAAATTCTATCTCCAACTTCTTTACCAGGAAACCAACATATCATGACTATATAACTAGAGGTTTCTAGTGTAGATTTTGCTCTCAAAACATTCAATTAGACTTGATAACTTCTCGTCCTTATCTTATAAATCCATTTTGTTTAATTGATTCTCAACCCAATTATGTCATACATATTAACTGTGCTTTAAACCTCTAATTAACCTAGATTTCACGGACTTAAGCTTTGCAGCCAGTGATTCACCTTGCTTCGAATTGCAATATCAAAATAACGATTACCATACTCCCAAGTTAAATCATTCCAGCCAATTTGTTTCCCCCACCCTAAGGTTAGGTTTAACATTAAGAGTTTTAACCCTCCTAAGCAGTTTGATTTAAATGTGATCCGAACTTCTCAACAACCTGCCAATTTTACTAAATAAACTTTAGAGTTGGCCCTCCATAATTTACTAGTAAACCTGGATTCTCAAAATATAGAAACTCTTGTTCCTTCCAAATTAATCTTATTAACAGACTAACTCATACCTTCGGTATTGATTCTAATCTTAAACCCACATGCCTTAAACCCAAGTTAGCAATTTAATCTTAAATTCTCAAATCATTAAGCTACAGCGTTTGGATTGCCAATCTAAATTCGATTCCACTGTGTTAATCGATGATTGTAGACTCACCTCCAACAATTTATAAATTTGTTAAAATCTGAGTTAACTCTTCAAGTTAGGGTTTTCATGAATTTATCAAACATATCAACACAAATCATAGCAGAATACTAAAATTAGTCTAAATCCTACCTCAAAAGAGCCTCAAGCCTTGAAATTTTGCCTAAATTAGAAACCCCTGGTTCTCGGCTACTTCAAACTTTGGCTCCAGGGACCTTCGGTTAGTTTAGGTTGTGGCTTCACGAAGTTGATTACACCTCAATTCTCCTTCGGTGGCTTCCAATTCTAGGTGTAACTCCATCAATTTGTAGACAAAAAGGCTAGGGTTTAAATAAATTTTCATGGGAGAACAAAAAGGAAAGAAAGAGCTAGTCACGGCTGAAACAGAAACATACTGCGGGTCTGGGTAATTTTTTGACCTTCATTGCTTTTCTACTCCTTTGATAACTCCCAAGTTGAGGCTTAGCCTCCTTCATTTGAGTAATTGGAAGGTCTCGAAGCTTTGAGCTTCATCCGTGGCAGGTAACAAAAACAGAGAAACGGAGGACGAAGACACCGGTGGCGTTTGCTGGTGGTGGCCAGGGTGGGCTTGCCGACGGTACTGGATGGCGGAGGCAGCGCCGATATTCGCGACGATGAGACGAGGGAGGTGCGGTGGCGGCGTGTTGCGCGCACTTCTCCCTTCTCTCCTCTCTGCGATCGCCAGGTCTCCCTTATATGTATTTCTCTCTCCCTCTTTCTTTCGCACTCTCTCTCGATCTCTCTTTCTTTTTCTACGTTTTTCCTTATTTTTCCCGAAGCTTCTCAGCTTCGGCTGAGAGGCATGTTCATCTTCATTCATTTTTTTTTCATATTTTTCATTTTTTTCGTGAAATTAAATTAAATTAAAATTTAATTATTAACATTCTTTGGCACCAAGCACTACTAGAAAAAGTACTTTTTACCTCGATTTTTTTTGCGTCGGCCCATTTGCCGATGCAAAAAGTACCTTTTGTCTCGAGTTTTTTGTGTCGACGCATTTGCGACGCAAAAGGTATTTTTTTAGACGGTAATTGTAGCCGACGCAAATAAGTGTAAAGCCGACGTAAAAAGTATTTTTTTTAAACGAAAAATGTGGCCGAGTAAATAAGTAAAAATTGATTATTTACGACGGCAAATTAGCAGTGGCAAAGAAGTTAGTCGCGAAAAATTTATTAACGACCGCATATTTTCCATCGCAAATACTGTTAATCAAATCTACGTAGTTTTGGTTTAGGGGGGATTTTTGCCCCCTTTTCCCCTAAAAAGTTTTGTGCCCTAAAACCCTAATCAGATTGAACGATACCTTGTTTTCTCTCTCAACTTACCTTTCTCTCTCTCTCTCCCTCCCTCTTCCATCTCCCCTTTTCCCCTTTTCCCCGTCGTCGTTGGTTTTAATTGGAAATATGGCTTCTGTCACGGGCAAGAGAGTCAAATAGCCACTATGTGGTTGTCGGGGACAGCTTCGAGCGCTCGGGTCCTCCTTCGTGCACCCATTTCGGTGCCCAGCATACAACTTGTGTTCTGCGTCTTGTACAATCATCGTGTTGCTTTCGTTTTGCATCTTCGTTCTTTACGTGATGCTTCTGGATCTTGCTACCTTTTAGGTTTCTGCGAGGTTGGCGTCTTGCTCCTCTTCTCTTTCGCTTCTTGAATATCGATCTAGGGTTTTTGTTGCTCACTTCTTTGTTGGTTTTGGGGTCTTCATTTCGATTTTGTTGCGGTTTTCTTCATCTGTTGTTTTTCCTATTTTTTTCGCAGACCAAGATCTGCTTCTCTTCTCTTTTGGTTCTTGAATACAGATCTAGGGTTTTTGTTGCTCACTTCTTTGTTGGGTTGAGGGGTTTGATTTCACTTTTATTTCGGCTTTCTTGATCTGTTGTTTTTTCTATTTTTTATCCAGAGCATTGAGAATCTTGGATTCGTACCGTTTGGAGCTCGCGATCTAGGTTTTTTGTTGCTCACTTCTTTGTTGGTTTGGAGCTCATCCTGTGATTGTTCGTGGTGAATTGAATTTCCATGAAGACCTCAGGAATGCTAGCCTTTCAAGTGAAACATCTGAGGAAGCTAATGCAAAAACTGTAGCATGTTTATACTTTTATTCAAAAAGTATAGATGTCTCATCATTTACTTTGATGGAGGGGGTAAATTTACTTCTAGAGAAATTTCTTTCATATCCGAGTTGAATTTGAAGGGTTTTGTTTTTTAGGATAGAATTGTAAAAAACTAAAACTCAATGCTTGATTTGCTTTACCCCTGCAAGTAATGTTCTATAAAGATTCTATGCTTAGGATGCAGATAAGATCCAAGTGTCTTACTTAATAAATCATAAAGATCTCCCAAATCTTCTGCACCTATTGCTGAATATTTTCCAGGTAATGAGTTCATTATTGGGTCATTGTTGGTTTGCCCTTATATGTGTATGGAAATGATGTTCTTATTTGACTGGGTTCATATTATCATTACAGGTCATGATGTTTACATGTGTTCTTTCAGCTTTGAAAGAAGCCAAACTTTCGGTGGTTGGTTATAAATTAGGTGTGCTCTGTTATTCGGCAAAGGATCTTTTACTGAAACATGCAGTCTCAAAATTAATCATCCCTGGGTTAGTTGACTAGCTGTGTACCATAAAGAATACAATCATGCCCAACCTCTTAAGACAGCATCCATTGGTATTGTTGCTTACCTCCTTCTCTGCGATGCTGCATTCAGCACTAGTTGTTGAGTGGTTATTGCCTTGGATCCAATATATATAGTGCTTACTGCCTAGCTAGTTTGTTTCCATTACCAATCATTTTCTTGGAAACTTTTTTCTTAATTTTCTATTTTTATCTGATTTAATGAAAGCCTTCTTAAAAGTGGATCTGATGTTGCTCTTTTACATAGTGGTAGTGACATGTAACGGCAATTTCTGCTATCTCCTATAGTGTGGATACTGTTTATGCATTAAAATAAAAAAGTCATCAACACTATGCTGCCTCAAGGTAACATGTTCCTCCAGCCCAATCTTCAAGTCAATAACAGCCAAATAATCAAAATCAATTCTCAGCCAAATAATCAAAATCAATTCTCGCCTTACTTTGAAGTAAAAGCTAATTATAGTAGATATCCCATTAATCTTCTATTTTCGAGCTTTGATTTAATGCACTATGATATGTTTGTGATTCTATTCGTTAATGAAGACATTTTATTGTTTGATGAAGTTACTACTCGATATACGGACAAGTTGAAAGACTGGCAGAAGAGATAAAGAAAGGAGCTACATCTGTGGAAGCAGTGGAAGCAAAACTATGGCAGGTCTGTGCCTTTTTGGGCATTCATCCCTTGGTTTAGTCAACAATGTTTTAATTAAGAAAACACAATCTATTGTGTGTATGCATATGTTTATGTATTTTACTACCTTCCACTCTCCATTTTGGAGAACTTCAAAAGTGTTCAGACCTTCGAAAAGTGTTTATTAAAGAAAACTCGGCTTCTCCATTTCTCTCCTATTTAGTAATCCAAATGAGTGATTAGAGAGGAGAGTTTTGGATTTTTTTCTTTCTTTCCCAATTCATCCAATCCAAATGACTATTAGAGAAAACATTACTTGTATGATAATTTGAACGAAGAGACAAATTTTCTATTAGAATTCTTGGAAATGTTGATTACCTAGATATGGTTTTAAAGTGCACCAAAGGAATATCATATAAGACACTGAAAATAGAACCAGGGCCTGTCTTCCATGATTATCTGCAATTGTGACCAAATGGAACAGGTGCCAGAAACGCTGCCTGATGAGGTCCTTGCAAAGATGAGTGCACCACCGAAGAGTGATGTTCCATTCATTACGTCCAATGAGCATGCCAAGGCAGATGGGCTTATTTTTGGCTTCCCCACTAGATTCGGAATGATGGCTGCTCAATTCAAAGCATTTTTGGATTCGACTGGCGGTCTATGGAGAACTCAACAGCTAGCCGGGAAGCCTGCAGGCATTTTCTACAGCACAGGATCTCAAGGAGGAGGTCAGGAGACTACTGCGTAAGTACCAATCTTGCTGCTTCTTTTGCACTTTCTTTCCTTGTACAATCTGAGATTGAGAAAATGGGACGTCGTCTGATTAATTGTTTAATGGCACAGCTTAACAGCCATTACTCAACTTGTTCACCACGGAATGATCTTTGTGCCTATTGGCTACACATTTGGGGCTGGGATGTTTGAGATGGAGAAGGTGAAGGGCGGTAGCCCATATGGTGCCGGAACTTATGCTGGAGATGGATCGAGACAGCCCTCAGAGCTTGAACTGGAGCAAGCTTTCCACCAAGGGAAGTACATTGCTGGTATTGCTAAGAAACTCAAGGGATCTGCTTGACTTTTCACTCGATCATCATGATTCCACTGCTTTGCATTCTATACTTATTTCTCTTAAGAATTTGTGTTCAGTCAAGATGTGAAATCGTTCCTATTAAGATTAAGTGAGTACCTTAGTTTTTGATTTTCGTGTGTACTTTATTACTCAGTACAGTGGTCTCTAATAATGGCGAAGTGTGCTTACATTTTGCCTCTGTTATCGTTGATCTTAAAGTTTCTCTTTTGTGCTGCACAGCAGAAATATTTCTGTTAATTTCTGTAACACTAGATCCATATCTATATATTTGAGGAATTTGTGAACGGCATCGTTATTCCCTATGCAAAGCTAGTTGTCCAATTCCACTCTAAAAGCTTCCCAACAAAGTCTTAGTTCAGACATGAAAAATTAGAGTTCAATCCAGGACAATTCAGCATATATACCATGAACTTTGTCACATCACAATGAAACAAGAATTAAACAATTACAGCACATTGAGATGGCCGTCAAATTCAATGATTGTATCCAGGTATTGAAGACTTGATTGTGTATATTATTTGAACCTCACATTTTCCTAATATTGAATGACTTTGATTCGCATTATCGTGTCATGAGTAGTTCAGATTTGAGTTACCCAAAATAGAACATTTACATTTTGGGTGATCTACACCTGGTTTGTAAAGCTAGGAACTTTCTTATACACATCCTATGTGGGGTTAACACATGCTCGTGCGACCACCACGACATGCTCTCCATTCCCCACCTAAATCCCCGGCCCTCTCCAAGGTGAAGCCGAGCCTCTACACGACAATACCCTTAGTTGGTTCTGATACCAAATATAACTTGTCGGTTCGATACCAAAAAAGTAGTATTCACGCGATGAGTTCCCCTTCCCTTCACCCAACTTGTCAAATTTAAATATTTTTCAGCACACACTCAATGTGATATAGTTTGATCCAGATTCTTGAAACCATTGGTTTGAGGGCCAGGCCGGGTTGGCGAAGGTCATAGTAAGTAGTAGGCTTGGAAAAGAACCATCAAGTGCCTGGTTTTAGAGATATCTTGATTGTAAAGAAAACCTCCATTGATTGGCAGGCAATGAATAGACTTGCAAAACATATGGAGAACTGTACAGAAACCAATGGTGGTCCTCTCATAATCAATTAAATGAGGCCCCTGTATAATTGCTTACCTTCAGAGTGATGGATCTTACAACAATTACAAGTCTCTTTTCCCCTTGCTTGGAAAGGAATGGCTCGGATCATCTGTCTCGAAAATCAAAAAAAAGTTTTTAACAATGCCTATTTGGGCTTAAATTATGAGAATTTTATTTATTTTTGTATTTTCTGAACTTTATTGATCTTTTGATCAAAGTTTTTTACTTTTTTAGGAAAAATAAAAATTTTAAACAAAAGATGAAAAAAGTTACTAAAGATGAATGTAAGCAACATATGATTTGATTTATTGGCTTATTTTGGTATATTTTTGACTTTTTTGAATTTTGTTCATATTTTGATCAAAATTTTTTACTTTTTCGACTCGTTTCAATAAAAAAAGTCAAAAAAGTATAGTAGTGTAATAAAAAAGTATAATAGTGTGACGAAACAATAAAAAAATCACTAAAATTGAAAATAAGCAAAATAAAATAAAATAAAAGCAATTATTCCAAATGCATATAAAGATTAATTTTGTTGGCTTTAATCTAGCTTTTTTTAATCAGTTCAATTACGTACACAAATTAAAACCATAAAACCAACCATTTATGCTTTGTACTGAAAAATCAAAATTACACACATTTTTACCAGTGATAAATAATGATCGATCGTTGGTTTCGTGGTTTATTTATGTGTATTTAGACTTTTTCTTTTTGAAAAAGTTATTTTTCTTACTAATTCTTAATGTTGATTTTCTTAACTCGAAGAACCAACTGCTAAACAAGAATTTATTGAATTTTTGTTAAATCAGACTACAACAACATCAAAACCCGATAATGTTGTCGCTACTCCTAATCGAAGTTATAGTCTACAAGCAGTATTAAATCGCATGGATAAAAGTTATGATAAATTCAAAACTATCAAGGATTTATATAAAGAAATCAAATTTCTAAAAATAGAAATTAAACAATTAAAATTGTTTAATTAAACTTATGAAATGGACCTTCTTACTGTCAAAATAAGACTTTTTAGTGTTGATGGATTAGTTCCATCAACCAAGACATTAAGGAGATTAAAGAAACTGAAGAGCCTCTTCCAGAATCCAAACAATCTAATTTTCTTAACTTTCTCCAAATGGTTATCCATTAGAAATGGTATATCAAAATTAATTCTGTTATTAATAAAGAATATACTATTTAAGATGCTATTACTTTAATTGAGCTGATATAAATTGTGTACAAAAAAATATTGTGCCAACACAATATTTTGAAAAAACTATACAATTATTAACTGTAGTTAGTGGTACTCGTATAAACATACAGTACAAACTATAGTTTTTATATGTAATTAAGGAGTCTGCTTACTTGCAAGTTTTTTTTTAGTTCAGAATTTACAACAAGAAGTTATTTTAGGAACTCATTTCCTCAACTTGTTAATGCCTATTAGTAAAATTGATGCTAAAAGCATCTTAAGTAGTTATAAAAGAAATAAAGTTTACTTCCTCTTTATCATTAATCTAGAAACCAAATCTCTTAATGAGATTAAGCATTTATTTGTAATGATATTAAATTACAATACCTTATAAAAAAACAAAACCTCATCAGTAAACAAAAAATTAGAGTATTTTGTCAACAATTTACTTATAATTTACTTGTGCACTATCTAAAAAGAAGAAAACATAAACAGTCTTTTCATCTCGAAGATAGACCTAGAAAATATAAATAAAAAAAAAATTTACTTCTAAATCTAAACCGAAAATTTCCTCTCAAGGAAAATATCATAAAAGAACATTATTAAAAAAACAAAAATCTTGATTTGATGCTTGCTGTTAGCATAGTGGCAAAATTGGCCACTATGCTAATTGATGTTCTACCAAGAAAAAGTTAAATGAACTTCAAGATGAAGGCATAAGATTACAATTAAATAAATTATTACTTAATTTTTCTACGTCTGAATCTGACACACCTGGTTTTTTACCATGAACCCGGATATTTTTTTTTCTTTTGAGTTTTCTCTTTAATATTTTGCCTGGTAGTAAAAAATAAAGCCGACCATCAAAGTCTTATCTCAATTTGTACAAGAGTCGTAATCTCTATGGCTTAAACATCATCCACATCTTTTTCTTTCCAAATCGACTACAGTACAAGAGTAGGTAAGCCATCAATAAATTTGGCTTTTTAATGTTCAATATTTGCATCTTTTTGTTACATAATGCGAGTTAAGAAAACATCCTTATACCACCTAAACTGAGTTAAGGAATGATACTTGAGATTTTGGAGTAGTTAACGACTCCTCCAATATTTTTGAGGATGAGTGCCAATAAAGTGAGCTAAGACGGTTTGTACTAAATTAAAAGCAACATCTTGTTTTTGAAGGACTTAGCCTGAGATTATACCTGGTTCAATTTTGACAGCATAAAGAATTTCATGTTTCTATCCGTCAGTAAAATAATTGTCAAACTAATCTTTTAAATAACCTGTGAAGTCATTAGTTATGTGTTCGGCTGTTTGTTGGTCTATATTGCCAGCAGTTCTACACACATAGGCGTACATTATTATTTTATAAAGAATTTTAAAATTTTGATATTCAGATAAATTATTTATGTTCCATTTATGAATGGTCTTGCCATTATTCTTTGATTAATGGATCACTCAAAAGAGTTAAAAGAAAATGATAGAACTTTTTTCTTTTTTGAACACAAAATAATAATCCGAACGTACATATGAATTAATGAATGTAGTGGTAATAGCTCCTAATCAAAGACATGCACCGGGCAATTCCAAGGAGTTGGCCTAGTAAATAAGGTTTGGAACTTGAGTTTACTCTTTTTAGATCTGAAGTTCAAAATCTCCTAAATCAACACTTTGAAGTTAATCTATACGAGATTTGTCTCGGCTTTAATTGGGTCCGTTATTAGTGAACGGTGAAATTAATTTTTTAAGGATTAATCGAACTGTACGTAAATTGACTCAAACATCTTGATATATTCATACAAAAAAAGACCTACACGAGACAAATAAGGTTATGTTGACCTACATAAGAAAATAGCTGAACTTTTTTCCGGTCCATAAAGTGTGCCGAATCATATTATTGGGCCTGTTTTGGGCTCAAACCGAACCAAAATCCGACAATTTAAATCGTTTTTGCTGTAGGGTGTAAATATTAACCATGCAAAAGATTATGCTGATTGACCATGATAATTATATAACTGGAACACATTTGTTGATAAAAATTAAACAGTATACTCTCAAAATAATGTCTATTTTTTTTTTGTCCATACTAATTTATCCGGGTTATGTGGTTTCCGATGGCGATGGACATAACATGATTCCAAAATGGGTCCAAAAGCACGTTCTATTCACATTGTGAACTTAAAAGAAACCTCTTCCTTAAAAAAAAATTAAGTGGATAGATGTTTCATACAGATCCAATCCTCATAGAGCATTTCTAAGCTTTGTTCAGTTTAGAAAAAAAAAAAAAGAGTAAAAAAATAAATATTTTATTGTTTCGCGTGCACATTCAGTTATTGCGAAATTGTAAATACCGCGATAACAATTTTCTTTTTGTGAATTTTTTTTCTCACAAAGCCGAGTCTATAACAAATATTTTATTTTGCATCACGAGAAATATAAAATTTTTATATAATCTCTTTTACAAATATATAATAAAAGCATTAATTCCTTCATATATTTTTTTCTTTGTTCTCTTCTCGATCCTTTAGCAAATTATTTCTTTGACATGATTTTAGACATTGGGGTAAAACTTACTCTATTAGAGCATTTCTAACCCTCTCTCTATTCCTCTCCTTTGCCACTTTGACGAAAAAGTGTGAAAAAAGTGTGAATTGACTCTCCATTTTGTAGGGAGGTGGAAGGTTTTTTTTAGGAAGGGTCTTTGTTAAAGGGGGCCATGATTTCAACTATTTTGTTACTTAAGTCAGTAAAATGTACATTCAATATTTGTATATGAAGCAAGCAAAGTGTACTAATGTGTGTAATAAGTAAAAAATTATGTTTTTAGATAAAAAACTCGTACAAATAAAATCAAATTCTTGTCCCTTACAAATAAAAAAGGTGCAATGAGATAGATTATTTTTATTATTATTGTTTTTATATTAAAAATTTATGATTAGAGTTGTAGATAAAAAAAATAAATATATAAACTAATTTTTAACTATTTTAATAAGGCAATTAACTAAAATTTAAGAAGAATGGCGGGAGATGCTTTTATTCTCCGTTTTTAAAAACGAAAAATTAGTGAGAAGTTCAATTTGTAAGCAGTGTATTAGTTTTTATTTAGTAAATTTTTTTTAACGCGCAAGATTCATCTTTACAAAAATATTCTAGTGCTAGATTTTTTGTTTTCTGCGTGCAACTATTTGGGGACAAAAATACCTTACTTTATACACTATAACAATTAAAATTTGAATCGTCAATACGATGGGAAAGACAATAATAACGATGAGTAAGACAACAATAGAGATAATAGAGTGAAGAGAAGACAAGATAGAGAATCATTTTGTATATATATGGATAATTAGATTTACACTCATTATATTTAAGGGTAATAATACTGACACTCCCTCTATTTTATGAAATATCATTTTACTCTTTTACATTTTTATTTTTGTAACACTTAGGACTAACAGTTAACTTATGTTAACTTTTTAAACGGAAATTACCGTGCTTCACTGTTCAAATAGTTTTTTTTTTGAAATTTTTTTTAGTTTTTTTTAATTATAAAATCTTATTTTTTAAAGATTTCCTTGATGGGACAAATAAAAAAATAAAAAATTTTAATTAAAAAATAAAACATTACTAAACACAAAAATAAGTAACATAAAATTTAATTTATTAATTTATTTTTATTTTTAAGTTTTTAATTTTGAAAAAAATTATTTTCTCGGTGAGATGAGAGAAATTGAAAAAGAAAAATAATTTGGTCAAATAATTTGGATAAGGAGGAGTAGCGCTGGGAAAATATATTTCAAGATTTTATATATAATATTTAAATTATTTAATTATAGTAAGTTTTAAGATATTTATTATATAGCAAAATAAGTTAATTAAATATTATTATTTGTATTAGTGTAGTATTTTTTTTCAAATTATATTGCTTGTTAATTTTTAAAACATATTTGATGTGATCATTTTATTTGATCAAATTATTTTGATTTTTCAATTCATCTCATCTCACTGAAAAAATAAATTTTTTTTATCAAATTTAAAAATTTAAAAATAAAAATAAATTAATAAATTAAATTTTATGTTACTTATTTTTGTATTTAGTAATTTTTTATT